>CM077656.1:3120000-3230000 GCA_039707465.1 Rhabdophis nuchalis
AATGATTTAGGTGGCAGGTTTGGGAAGTGTGCAATAAACTTGTATATCCCATTGATGCCAATGGGTGAAACAGCCTCAGCAGCATTTGAAGGCTAAGTAATTAGTGACCGTTGCTTGCTTTGCCCTAGCTAGATTAAATAGTGGATGCCATTGTTTAATTTTACTAATTTTGCATATTGTGTACAAAGCTGCTTCTTTTCAAAAACAGAATGAGGAATAGTGGTTCTATAGACCAATGATGGCAAACCTTTTTTGGCTCACGTGCCAAAAGCGGGGGGGGGGGGGAGAGCGCAGTGGGGTCATGTGCAGGCATGCCACACCCATAATGCTATGTGCATGACCACAGCACGCATGTGCACATGACCAGCATTCCACCCCATTTTTGGCGGGCTTTTTTCACCCTCCCCAGGCTCCATAGGCTTCTTAGGAGCCTGGGGAAAGGCAAAAACAGCTTTCCCCTCCCCCCCCCTGGGAGGCTCTCCAGAAGCTTCAGGAGCTTCCCTGAAGCCTCCGAAGCACCAAAAACTGGCCCTACGGGCAAACTGGAAGTTCAGGAATGAACTTCCGGTTTGCTCATAGGGCTGGTTTTAGCCCTCCAGAGCCTTCAGGGGCCTCCAGGCAGCTTCCCTGAAGGCTCCGGGGGGGCAAAAAATGGCCTCAAAAGAAGGCCAAAGTCATCTGGCTAGCGCATCCAAGTGTGCTGGCCAGGTGACAGGGCAAGCTTCACGTGCCCTGACAAATGGCTCCGTGTGCCACCTGTAGGTTCGCCATCACGGCTATAGACCTTCAAAGTACATAAAAATAGGCATTGAAAATATATACATTAGAGCAGTGGTGTCCAAACTTTTTTCAAAGAGGGCCAGATTGGATGAAGTGAACATGGTGGAGGGCCGAACATTTTTCCGAACATTCTTTGAACCATTACAATTAAATGCAAATAAATTATTTTATGCCAAGTTAATTGCAAATGACATACTTTTCATTTCATAACATTAAGATCAACTGACAGTTGAGTTTTCACAATGTATTGAAAATAAATTTTAAAAAAACTTACCTACCTCTTTCTCTCTTTCTTCCTCTCTCTCTCTCCATTTCTCTTGCTCTTTCTCTCTTTCTTTCTCTCTCTCTCTTTTTCTCTTTCTTTCTGTCTCTCTTTCTTTCTCTCTCTCTCTCTTTCTTCCTCTCTCTCTCTTTCTCCATTTCTCTCTCTCTCTTTCTTTCTCTCTCTTTTTCTCTTTCTTTCTGTCTCCCTTTCTCTCTCACTCTCGCTCTCTCTTTCTCTCTCTTTCTTCCTCTCTCTCTCTCTCCATTTCTCTCTCTTTCTTTCTCTCTCTCTTTCTCTTTCTTTCCCTCTCTTTCTTTCTCTCTCTCTCTCTCTTTCGCTCTTTCTTTCTTTCCCTTTTTCTCTCTTTTTCTTTCTCTCTCTCTTTTTCTCTTTCTTTCTGTCTCTCTTTCTGTCTCTTTCTTTCTCTCTCTCTTTCTTTCTCTTTCTTTCTCTTTCTCTTTCTTTCTTTCTCTCTTTCTTTCTCTTTCTCTCTTTCTCTCTGCCACTCTGTGTGTGTGTGTGTCTGTCTGTCTGTCTCTCACTCACTTAATCAGTCTCTATCTATCTGTCTCTCCCTCCCTCTCTCTGTCTCTCCCTGTCTCTGTGTGTGTCACTCTCTCTGATTCTCTCCCTTCCTCCCTCTCTCTGTATGTCTGTCTCTCCCTCTTTCCCCATCTGTCTCCGATTCAATCCGATTCCGATTCATTCTCTATCTGTGTCTCTCTCCGTCTCTGTCTGTCTCTCTGTCTTTCCCTCCCTCCCCTTCTGTCTCTCTGTGTCTGTCAGTCACTCCCTCGCCACTTGCAGCGGGCGAGGGAGCAGGCGGGGTGAGCACCCAAGGCTACCGTCATCTTAAGCACCACCGAGGCTGTCGCCCGGCAGGGGCGTCAGGCAGGGAAGCCGGTCGCGTCTCCATCGCGTCTCCCTCCGGCAGGCACCATGGCTTACGTTCTGAGGCCGCACGTCCATTTTCCCTGCCTGACGCCCCTGCCGGGCGACCTTGTACGGCGGGAGCTGCACGTTCTGGGGCTGCGTGGCTGGGAGGGAGGTGAACGCGCCAAGCGGATGTTCTGGGGTTCACCTCCCTCCCAGCTTCGCAGCCCCAGAACGTGCAGTGATGGAGGCGCGACCGGCTTCCCTGCCTGACGCCCCTGCCGGGCGACAGCCTCGGTGGTGCTTAAGATGACGGTAGCCTTGGGTGCTCACCCCGCCTGCTCCCTCGCCCGCTGCGGGAGGAGGCGTCCGTAACCTCGGTCCACCTCCCTCCCAGCCACACAGCTCCAGAGACAGAGGGAGGAAGGGAGGGCCACATTTACACAGAGCAGGGAGGGCTGTTGGAGGGCCGTATTAAACCGACCCTCGGGCCGCATATGGCCCGCTGGCCAGACTTTGGACATGCCTGCATTAGAGGATAGGATCCCATAGAATTGGATATAATCCCTTTCTCCCTCACATGCTTTTACCATGTATTTTGGACTGTAGTAAAACTGCAAAAATGAGGCAGAAAATCTATCAGAAATCATTCATACTGCCTAAGCAATTCTATTAAATGCTTAGCTAATTCTCAGTCAGGCTAACTCATAAGATAGATACAGTGATCTGGTACCTTTTACAGCACTCCTGAATTATTTGAAAAACAAGAATGGTATAAATATTTCAAGCAAATTCATTGATTCAAAATATCTCAAGTGAAAATTTCACCTTTAATTAATTCTGTCATAATAACAAGAAAAAAGAACATTCTCATACATGGAACTGGTATGTTCCTGATCTATCTCCGTTCTTTTGTTTGGTTTGTAGATAGAGTACAAACAAATCAGAGGTGGTACTCAACTAGTTCTCCGGTTCAGGAGAACTGGTAGCAGTGGCTGAGGTGGGTTCCTGATGTGCAGAAGGTGGCATGTGCAAACGAATCGAGCATAATCGTGTGCACGCTTACATATGTGAACCAGTAGGGAAGGGAAGCAAATCCCACCACTGAAGCAAATGATTAAGTATTATCTTCACTAAGCAGCTGTTTTGCTTTATTTAGGAGGTCAGACAGATATATGGCCAGATTATCAAAGCACTAAAACAATAATGAAATAATAAATGTTAAAATACAAACATGTATCTCAAATTAAAACACTTGAACGTATAAGAATGTCTTTGCTAGAATCATAAAGATGTGGTACAGGCAGCAGGTAATCTGTCTAATGGGTGGGGTTTCTCTTAATTAGAGTGCAAATAAACTCCAATCTCTTAATATAAAATTTCCTCTGACCAAGGATTTTCATGGGTAAATTGCTATGGGAAGAAGGGCCCCTTCAGATACTTTAAGGAGCAGTTTAGATTCTCAAGAGTTATGCTTTCTTGGGCCAAAAGTGGATCAAAGCCTTAAATTAATATCCATGGTCAGAAACCCCATATAATATAATGTTTAATGGGAAGTTATCAGAAAGGGGATCACTGTGGCCAAATTACCCCAGGAGAAGTCTAGAAATGGCCACATCTGCTGAAACATCTGAAGGTTGTGATGGGATCTGGTACAATCGGCTTACCAATAAGATTTAAGAATATGCAGATCTCCCCGTAGAATACTTCTGCTTTCTAAGGGGGAAATGTAGCTCCCAGATCCGATACTATCTTTGTCAGGATTCAACTTCATTTTGCAGCATTTTTTCATCAGAAGGTCTTTTCGCTCAGGGAACCCTTGACATTCAATTAATTTTCCATTTAGGTTCAAGAAAATTAGCCACATTAATGAATGGCCAATAAGATCTAAGCAGCTTCTCTGTATCAATAATGTCATTACTTGGAGAGATCCTTCCCTGAATTCAGAGCCTCCATAAGGAACTATTTACCTCTCCCAGTTGCCTCCTGTCACGTAGTTTTGTTCCCCAGTTGGACTATCAGATAAATGGTTAGGAAGGATGAAGCAGGGAAAATGTAAATTAAGCCCTGACAGTTCATTCTCACAGCTTTTATTGTATTCATCACTATGTATAAAACTCCTGTCAGAGCTGCTTTGTGAGTCATGGATTCCATGAATTTACATTGTGCATGACCTCTGACACTTGGGCATTTATCTGGTTAGATGAACTGGCAGCATGATGGCTTTAGAGTCAGCATTTAGTTCTGATGTGTGATTCTGGTGATCTCTCTAAAATAGCAAGCAAGATTAAAGCATTTAAACCCTCATAAAATGACCATTTCGGTTCCTTCAGCTTCAGTCAACTATGCAGGCCTCTGGAGACACACCCTGGGCTCCTGTAGAGGCCGCACTTGCGGTTGCTTAGCATAGTGGAAAATTGCAACGTTCAACCAGGGGAGATGTCAGTGGTCCTGGAAAAGCCTTTCTAAACAAACTCCAATGCCCATTGAACTTGTTGAGAGACATTTGGCAAGACTCTTTAGCTCCTTGCTGGCCATTCTAAAGGTAAGGTAGTTTCTCTGCAGGCCCATAAAATTATGCTTGTAAAAATAATTCAAGATATCTCCCCCCCCCCCCCCCCCGTTAGTGTACACGGGCAGGTAAGTCAGTTGCTAGATCTGGCCCTGCAGAATGTTCTGCAGAGCATGTGGGAGAGCGAGACAGAGGACAAGGACTCCCGTGAAAAGAAGGCAACTATCAAGTTCCATGTGACATGCAAAGCTAGAATATTGATTTCTTGGAATTATCTAATACTGAAAGATAGCTTAGAATGGAGAAGAATTGCAATTGTACATTGCATGTTCTCATGAATGAAGGCAAATATGTATGTTATTTTCATGGCCAAAGGAGAGAATTTGGAATTTGTCTGAGGTTAAACTTTACAAGCTTTTAAGAAGGTCATTAAGTCCTGCTCTTTCCTTGAATCTTGGGGCCAGGATGTGTTTAGTCCCCAGATGATGAAGATTTAAGTTCTAGAACATCTTTTTATTATTTTGTAATGTTTTAATGAAATATTACTTTTCACTATGGTTTTCTTCTTTAAAAATTGTGTACACCAGGTTAGAGAGGATTAGGATTGAAGAGCCCTATAAATGCTTTAATTAATAAAAATAAGCAATGTATAATAGAGGAATAAAGATCAGATACGTAGATCAGCAGTGATTTCATCTTAGAATTTAGCTTCAGCCTTAGATTCGGTCCCATCCAGATCCTTTGTTCTTCTGTGCTCTCACACTCTCTGCACAGAAAGCCCGTTTCTCTCCTGCCCTGCTCTTCCGTCTGCAGTTGGTGGCAGAGGAACATGAGCCAGGCTGAGCTGCTACCACGTGCCCCCTCCCCCCTGCCGCATCTGGCCCCTGCCCAGACTCTCCGCAGCGGTTGGGCTTCACCTGCAAGCAGATGGGGGTGGCCAGGGACTGTGCAGTTGCACCCCTCACATCGGCTGTCTGCCATCTGGCCCTTGACCACCTGGTCAGGTTGTGGGAGAGCCAGGCCCAAAAGACAGCCGAGCCTCGCCGAGTCCCCACACAAGTGGCTCTTTGGCCGAGCATGGCAGGCCCGGAGCTACTGTTTCCCTCTCCCGCTATCAGTCTTACCTTCTCAGGCCAGGGGAGGAGTGGCTGGGAGGGGAGGGGCTCCCACCTGCAGGCCACCACCTACAAAGAGGCTACCTGGGTAGCTATGCAGTGCTAGCAGCAGCTCGTGGATCATGGTGCTGCATGAGCCCCTCTTTGCAGGAGCCTCATCAATGATCT
The DNA here is from genome assembly GCA_039707465.1 of Rhabdophis nuchalis. Classification (NCBI taxonomy): domain Eukaryota; kingdom Metazoa; phylum Chordata; class Lepidosauria; order Squamata; family Natricidae; genus Rhabdophis; species Rhabdophis nuchalis. The sequence continues at coordinate 3,125,714 of CM077656.1, forward strand.
TGATGATCTCTGGAGGGCACGGGATAGAGGTTGCTCCTCTATCCTAGTCCTATTAGACCTCTCAGCAGCTTTTGATACCATCGATCATGGTATCTTATTGCACCGATTGGGGGGGGTTGGGGCTGAGAGGTACCGTTCTGCGGTGGTTCTCGTCCTACCTCTCTGGTCGGTCGCAATGGGTGTTGGCAGGAGGGCAGAGGTCGTCCCCGAGGCCCCTCATATGTGGGGTTCCTCAGGGGTCGGTCCTCTCGCCACTTCTGTTCAACACCTACATGAAGCCGCTGGGCGAGATCATCCATGGTTTTGGGGTGGAATACCATCTGTACGCTGATGACACCCAGCTGTACATATCCACCCCAAACCACCCCAACAATGCCGTCGAGTTGCTGTCCCGGTGTTTGGAGGCCGTACGGGTCTGGATGGGTGGTAACAAACTCAAACTCAACCCGTCCAAGACCGAGTGGCTGTGGTTTCCGGCACCCCAGTTCAGCCAGATAAGTCCAACACTGGCCATTGGGGGCGAACAACTGGCCCCCGTGGAGAGGGCGTGCAACTTGGGCGTCCTCCTGGATTCCCGGCTGTCCATGGAGGACCATGTGGCAGCCGTGGCCAGGGGGGCGTTTTATCAGGTACACCTGATACGCCAGTTGCGCCCTTACTGGACCAGGGGGCCCTTCGCACAGTCACTCAAGCGCTTGTGACATCCCGGCTGGATTACTGTAACGCTCTCTACATGGGGCTCCCCTTGAGGTGCACTCGAAAGCTACAGTTAGTACAGAATGCGGCCGTGCGGGTGATTAAGGGTGCCCCAAGTCAAGCCCACATAACACCTCTCGAGCTGCACTGGCTGCCTGGCTCCATGGCTCGGGGCCTAGCTATATACGAGACCGCCTCCTGCCCCATACATCCCTTCGTCCGCTCCGCTCCCACAGAGAGGGTCTTCTCCGGGTGCCGTCGGCTGGGCAATGCCGGTTGCTGATGCCCAGGGGAAGGGCCTTCTCTGTGGCAGGCCCGGCCCTCTGGAACGACCTACCCCCCGACCTTCGCACTACCTCGGACCTCCGCCTCTTCCACCAACGTCTTAAGACGTATTTATTCCAACAAGCTGGCCTAGCATAGCCCCCCGTTTCTGACTTTTTATGTATAAATTGCAATTTGGCAGGGTTTTAAATGGGTTTTAGCACGGGTTTAATAATTTAATATGTTTTAATGATGTATATTGTTTTTATTGTGGTTTTAATAATGCCTGTGCGCCGCCCTAACAAGGAGAAGGGCGGGGTATAAATTTGAAAAAATAAAAAATAATTAAAAAATAAAAAATAACGCTCCCCCAGCCTCCTTAGGGCAGAGCCATCCCTGGGCACTAGACTGGCCCCCTGCAAAACCCATTGTCTGCCAAGGAGCCCAGCTGAGGCCTCGCTTACCACCCGCTGAGGTGCCTGGTTGACAGATGTGGTCCTTCAGGCACTTAGCTTGGCCTACTGTTTAGTAGTTCTAGCACCTCCTGTCTTGTCAGTCGCCTTGAGGTTTCCCCTGTGTGGATGTTGCTTGCTTGGAGGAGGCAGGGGAGGGGCAATTTAAGGACACCAAGATGCCAAAATGGCCTCAGGAGAGGCAGGCCGAGGCAAAGAGTGCTGGGAGGAAGAGGGGTGAGCCGAATGGTGATTCAGCCAGTTTGCCGAACTGCACACAAAGTTAACAACCGGTTTGGTACAACTGGTGTGAACCGGCTGAATACTTTGCTTAGGATTCTGTTTCTGCAGGAAGGTCAGAGGGGTATAGACCCTATCTCCAGAGTTGCACTTAGGCCCTTAAACAAACGGGTTCTCAAATGTGGTTTTTAGATGGGCATTTGTGATCTACTGGACGACCATTGAATGACAATCTGTAATTTTATTTTTAGTATGGCAGACCTTGTGGCTCAAACAGTGAGAATTTTACTACAGTGAGGAGCGTACCCCTGGCAATGGTGCATCCTGTGATGTCGTTCTGGTAGAATAACATCTGCCATTGTAATGAATTCTTGTTTCTACAATCTGCTCTGTGGCATTTTGAGATCTTTCCTCCTCATGGGTGAATGAGGTGGAGAGTCAGAGTAAGAAGCCTTCCCTGGACCCAGCATTGTTAGTAAATTATTGTCCGGTCTCCAACCTTCACTTTTTGGCGAAGGTTGTAGAGAGTGTGGTGGCACAACAGTTTCCCCGTCACCTGGAGGAAGTTGATTATCTGGACCCACGCCAGTCCGGCTTCCGGCCCGGGCACAGCACCGAGACGGCATTGGTCGCGTTGGTGGATGATCTCTGGAGGGCCAGAGATGGGGGTTGTTCCTCCATCCTGGTCCTGTTAGACCTCTCGGCGGCTTTTGATACCATCGACCATGGTATCCTATTGCATCGGCTAGAGGGGTTGGGGGTGAGGGGCACTGTTTTACGGTGGTTCTCCTCCTACCTCTCCGGCCGATCGCAATTTGTGTTGGCAGGAGGGCAGAGGTCGACCTCGAGACCACTCACTTGTGGGGTGCCTCAGGGGTCGGTCCTCTCACCGCTCCTGTTCAACACATATTTATTTATTTATTTATTTATTTATTTATTTATTTATTTATTTTTCATATTTATAACCCGCTCCCATCTCACAACAAGGGACTCGGGGCGGCGAACATAGAATTAAATCAATAAATACAAAATACAAATACATAGATATTAGATGCCTGTGTTGTAACCGTTTTTAAAACCCTCGTTTATAATTGGCGGTGCTGGGGTTACGCAAGGCCGGCTAGTTGAAAGAAGTGAGTCTTAAGACATTTGCGGAAGAGGCGGAGGTCAGGAATGGTGCGGATTTCAGGGGGCAGGTCGTTCCAAAGGGCCGGCCCTGCCACAGAGAAGGCCCTCCCCCTGGGCGCCGCCAGTCGACATTGCCCGACCGACGGCACCCTGAGGAGGCCCTCTCTGTGGGAGCGTGCCGGTCCCAGGGATGTATGGGGCAGGAGACGGTCTTGCAGATAGCTAGGTCCCGAGCCATGGAGCGTTTTGAAGATGGTCGTTAGGACCTTGAAGCGCACCCGAAAGACCACAGGAAGCCAGTGGAGCTCGCGTAGGACAGGTGTTATATGGGAGTGTTTAGGCGCTCCCGTAATTATCCGTGCGGCCGCGTTCTGGACTAACTGTAGTCTTCGGGTGCACTTCAAGGGAAGCCCCATGTAGAGAGCACTGCAATAGTCAAGTCGAGATGTGACGAGTGCTTGAGTGACTGTGCGTAAGGCTCCCCGATCCAGTAAGGGATGCAATTGGCGCATCAGGCGTACCTGATGGAATGCCCCCCTGGCCACGGCCGCCACCTGGTCTTCCATAGTCAGCCGGGAGTCCAGGAGGACACCTAGATTGCGTGCCTTCTCCACAGGGGCTGGTGTTTCGCCCCCAATGGCCAGAGTTGGAATAATCTGGCTGAAACGGGGTGCCGGAAGCCATAGCCACTCAGTCTTGGACGGGTTGAGCCTGAGTTTGTTACTACCCATCCAGATCCGTACAGCCTCCAAGCACCGGGACATAACCTCGACGGCATCATTGGGGTGGTCCAGGGTGGATATGTACAGCTGGGTATCATCGGCGTACAGATGATATCCCACCCCGAAACCACGGATGATCTCACCCAGCGGCTTCATATATATGTTGAACAGCAGGGGCGAGAGGACCGACCCCTGAGGGACCCCACATAAGAGGGATCTAGAAGTCGACCTCTTCCCCCCTGTCAACACATATTGTGACCGATCAGAGAGGTAGGACGAGAACCACCGTAAAACGGTGCCTCTCAGCCCCAACCCCCCCAGTCGGCGTAATAGGATACCATGGTCAATGGTATCAAAAGCCGCTGAGAGGTCTAATAGGACTAGGATAGAGGAAAATCCTCTATCTCGTGCCCTCCAGAGATCATCGACCAATGCGACCAATGCCGTCTCGGTACTGTGCCTGGGTCGGAAGCCGGACTGGCGCGAATCTAGATAGTCAACTTCATCCAAGTGTCGTGGAAACTGTTGGGCCACCACACTCTCAACAACCTTCACTAGAATATAGACATACCTACTCTTCCCACACACTGTCCTGATGATTTGGCCCTCTGTTAAATTGACCCTTGTCCCCCCCCCCCCCCCAAATATCGGACCCTGACCCTGCTGATAAATCTGTTAAAATTGGTTGTATGGAACAAAGTTGGATACGAGAATACATGTTAGAGACTGATAAAATCACACAAAGGAAGAACATTAAGGGGCCATTTAAGCCCTTCTAATAATATTAGAATTCAGGATCATTCTTTAAATTGGATAAATTCACCACCAATAAAAATAAATACCATATTTACTTTAAAAAGGGAAAAAAGAAGAATAAGTAAAATAACAAGTAAAATAAATGACCATAGATGGAAACAATTTTAAAAGGAAAGAAATTCATGAAAGATTGGGCTACCAGGCACTCTTAGCCTTGACAGCTGTTTGCATAGGCAGGGTCCCTTAAATGCAATAGGTAAAACTGCTATTACAGTATTTTCCTCTCCTGCTGATGAGCCTGCCTGGCTGCTGTGCAATGCAGAATGCTGAACTAGAGAAGCTACTGACTGATCAAATAGAGCTCTTTTATCTTCCGCACCAAAATAATAGCAAGTTTCAAAATTATGCTTGAAGGAAGCCACCTTGTTGAACCTTTGTAAATTGATTTCAGATAGTATGCAGGTATGATTACATAAATAAGACTGTAACACCTTAGATTGTCTAAAAGCAGCAACATATTGTTGAAGTGAAGCAGTTATTATCTCCGTAGGATAGAAATACAGCAGTAATCAATGAAAATTAAATTAGAAAAAAGTAAGCATGGATAAAGTATAGAAAAACCAAAAAAACATTAGCAATACTTTAATAAAGATAATTTATTTGCAAGGCCTATGGCATTTTTAAGTGAAAATTTTGAAAGCTTCCCCTTATTTGTGATTAGACCAACCAAAATTAGCACATGAAATATACAAATTTGCAACAACTTCAAAACTCTTCATCAGGAAATGTATTTATTTACTTTATGTCAATGTCAGGGAAATCTACAAATGCTAGACACAACACAGTTCTGACAGCCTAAATTGCTAATTCATTCTGTTTAGCACTTTTGTGCCCATCCTTAGTGCACTGCAGAATGAGAATTAGCTTACATCAGCTGCGTAGCAAGTTGTTGCCTCTTTGGAGCTCCTCTGCCTATCTCACCTTGCCTTGTGTTGCCTCACATCTGGAATGCCCCCCTGGCCACGGCCGCCACCTGGTCTTCCATAGTCAGCCGGGAGTCCAGGAGGACACCTAGATTGCGTGCCTTCTCCACAGGGGCTGGTGTTTCGCCCCCAATGGCCAGAGTTGGAATAATCTGGCTGAAACGGGGTGCCGGAAGCCATAGCCACTCAGTCTTGGACGGGTTGAGCCTGAGTTTGTTACTACCCATCCAGATCCGTACAGCCTCCAAGCACCGGGACATAACCTCGACGGCATCATTGGGGTGGTCCGGGGTGGATATGTACAGCTGGGTATCATCAGCGTACAGATGATATCCCACCCCGAAACCACGGATGATCTCACCCAGCGGCTTCATATATATGTTGAACAGCAGGGGCGAGAGGACCGACCCCTGAGGGACCCCACATAAGAGGGATCTAGAAGTCGACCTCTTCCCCCCCGTCAACACATATTGTGACTGACCAGAGAGGTAGGACGAGAACCACTGTATGTGAAGCCACTGGGTGAGATCATCCATGGTTTTGGGGTAGAGTACCACATCTATGCTGATGATACACAGCTGTATATATCTACCCCAAACCACCCCAACGATGCTGTCGAAGTGATGTCCCGGTGTTTGGAAGCCGTGCGGATCTGAATAGGAAGGAACAGACTCAGACTCAACCCTTCCAAGACGGAGTGGCTGTGGTTACCGGCATCCCGGTACAACCAGTTGACACCATCACTGGCCATTGGGGGCGAACATCTAGCCCCCGTGGATAGGGCACGCAACTTGGGCATCCTCCTGGGTACCAGGCTGTCATTAGAAGACCACTTGACGGCCGTGGCCAGGGGGGCGTTCTACTGGGTTCGCCTGGTTCATCAGTTGCGGCCCTTATTGGACCGGGACGCCCTTCGCATAGTCACTCATGTGCTCGCGACATCCCCTATAGACTACTGCAACGCTCTCTACATGGGGCTTCCCTTGAGGTGCACCCGAAGACTGCAGTTAGTCCAGAACGCAGCCGCGTGGGCAATTATGGGAGCTCCTAGACGCTCCCATGTAACACCGCTCTTGCGCGAGCTGCACTGGCTGCCTGTGGTCTTTCGGGTGCGCTTCAAGGTGCTGACTATCATCTTCAAAGCGCTCCATGGCACGGGACCTAGTTATCTTCGGGATTGCATCCTGCCCCATACATCCCTTCGGCCGATTCGCTCCCACAGAGAGGGACTTCTCCGGGTGCCGTCCACTAGGCAATGCCAGCGGGTGACGCCCAGGGGAAGGGCCTTCTCTGTGGAGGGCCCAACTCTCTGGAACGACTTACCCCCTGAACTGAGAACGATCACGGATCTCCGCTCCTTCCGCCAGAACCTTAAAACTTATTTTTTCCAACAGGCCGGCCTGGCCTAACTTACATCACCTAGCCCACAGTCTGCAGTTAAATTGTTTTAAATTGGTTTTAGGGATATTGTTTTAATATATTTAAATTTTTAGCACAGGGATATTAATTTAATTTGGTTTTATATTTTGTATATTGTTGTTTATATATGTTTTTAAATTGCCTGTGCACCGCCCCAGTCCCTTTTGGGAAAGGGTGCGGTATATAAATTTAATAAACCATAAACCATAAACCATAAAATGAGAAGACATCCCATTTTTCAAACAGAAGCCACTCCAGAATCTTACAGTAGCTGTATTACTCATCGTGTTTTGTCGACTTCGTTGACCATCCTCAACCCTTGAAATGTATTGAAATATCAATTTCCCCACTAACACTGCTTTCTTCAAACCTCATTCATCTAAATTTAAGGCTAACACAATATTTGATCAATTTGTGATGGATTTGTTCTTTATCAATCCCTGAAGAAAAGATGCACTAAACTGCTCCCTCTAACTAGCAAATGCAGCCTGAATCAGCTCTTGCGTGCCATTAGTTTCAAGTAGGAAATGTTCTCACGGAATAACATTTCACAACCCATACGATGAAGCCATATCATGTTGGCAACTATATCAGTAGAGATAATTTTAAAAAGGCATGCAAAATGCTAAGGCAGAAGAGGGAAATATCCCAAGACAGAAGAATCATTTACACTCTTGCCACTAATATTGTACTTCTTCATTCTGGACCTACCTCTATCATTAGGATTCACCAGCACTGAGCTTCTCAGAGCTTTGTCCAAGGTCTGGTCCAAAAAGAGAAGATGGCGGCTTCTGCCACATAATTGATGCCCAACTGCATTTTTACATACAACACTCATACATACATGCAAAAAAGGCACAATGTTTTGATCCTCTGTACGCAGTCACCAGTTCGACTTTTTTGATCCGTATGGATTCCCCTGATTTTGTCTGGTTTTTTAAAAAAAATAAACCATGTCGGAAAACCCTTTAATATCCAGATGTGGTGGCCATGTTTACCTTTCTCTGTATTCTGTCTTGTATTCTGAAACAGCAGAAAAAAAGGCAACTGGAATGCTTAACACCACTGAGTTACAAAGTCTATGAGCAGGTAATGCTATTATTCATTTACTTTCAGGTCATTTCTGAAGGACAGAAAGGCACTCTAATAAGAAAGACATGAAATAGGATGATTATCTTATTAAACAGATAACATTTATTATATGACCATGTCTCCTTTTTATTAAAGAGCAAATGTTTCAAATAATATTATCTAAGATGAAAGCTAATCACATCCAGTGGTTCTAGCAGTGCCCAGCAACTTGCCAAAAAGAACCAGACCCCATTTTAAAATGATAATTGCAGGGGGTTTTAAAAGAAAAAAAACCCTGAAGAGCAACAGAAGCTTCCGATCATGTAATGAACAATTACTGATAAGTCAGATGATATTTAAAACTAACGACTAGCATTTGAAAGAGGTCACCGAAAGAAATTTTGCTAAGTTCTTCTATTTCCTTATTCCAACTGTCATTTTAATGAATATTAGACTAGATAAAGATTCAAATTGAGTTTTAAAAATGGAATTTCCTACATGTTTTTAATTTTTGCCAATGATGACTCTCCATCCCTGTATACTTATAACTTGAAATTTATCTATTTATTAGATTTATTTCCTGCCTATCACTCAGAGCTCTGGTTCAAAATCACCCAGGGACCTTCTGTACTATTCCTACTCCTTAAACACTGACTGTGGGTGCAGGATCATTAAACTGGCCAGGTTTATGTATTGTTTAGGATTTCTAAAAAATACTTTTAAAATATCTTACTTCATCACTGAGGAAATGAAGAAACTAATTTTAAATGTACTTGCTTCGCTGAACATTTCAAATGTTCAATAAATTAGAATTCATTATAATTATTATCTACATGTAATAAAAACTATGAAATTTAAATTGATCAAAAAAGGCAAAACTAATAACTAGAACTATAAAGTAGACATAGAAAGGAAAGTAGTAAAAACCGTTACAGATAAAACCAAATATCTTCAGTGATATTACCTATGATTAACTTCACTAGAGCAGTTTTTAAATATGCTTAGAACCAGGACTTTCATCACTTTTCTGGATGTCTTTCTGGGCATATTTGGTTCATGTCAGTTTAATTTTGTTAGTGAGCTATGGAACAGGAATATTCTGAAATACAAAGGATTACGAGAGTAACAGGCATTTTATAGATAGTCCTTGATTTACTCTCATAATTGATCCTGCAATTTTGGTTGTGCGGCAAATGACCAACAATGCAGGACAATTGCTGAGGACTCAAAATGTGGTCAAGTGATCATGGGGATGGTGAATGTTAAGGACGTTGGATCTGAATTGTAAATCCCTTTTTCTGGGTCTATTATATCTTTGGATGGTCACTAAGCCATAAGTTAGGACTACTTTGGATGGTCACTAAGCCATAAGTTAGGACTACTTGTATATAAATCTTATACTTATGGTTTTTTTAAATATATATATATATATATATATGTGTGTGTGTGTGTGTGTGTGTGTGTGTGTGTGTGTGTGTGTATGCGTCATTCGTGTTTCTTCTCAGAGCCAAAAACAACCTCCCAACTGTGTCTTCGGGAAGGCTGTTGAATATGAAGGCTTTAAAAAAATTTTTTGATTTGAATCGTAATAACAAATTTTAGAAATACTTTTGGGAGACTAAATTAGTGCAATATAATGTAACTAATCTTGAATTAATTTGAATGGCTATACAACCTACCTGATGCTTTTCTCTGAAAACTAGTTTTTTTAACAACAATTTACCCTGCTGGACTTAACTCCGGTCAAAACAACAACACTCTCAGAGTTAGATGAGCAATCTATAAATTAGATAAATAAATAAATGGGGGGAAAAATTAGTATATAGAAACAACAACAAATTGGTTGTTGTTCCTGTCTGTTTTTCCCAATACTGAATTTTCAATTTCCTCCTCATGAAATCCTTTATCACTTGCACTGACATGTATTGTCAAGCTGGAGTCTCAAGTAATCAAAAAGTTGTAAGTTGCTTTGGACTCTTGGTCACATTTCCTGGTCTTGTGAGGATCAAACAGAAGGAGAGGGCTACTGTTTGTCTACAGCATGATATAAGGCAGGGGTCTCGAATCCTCAGGCCGCGGCCTGCTCAGAACCAACCCATGCAAGGAGGAAGAGTGTGCAAGCACAGCTGAACTTGCGTGAATGGCAAACGGGTGCTCTCGTGCGTGAAGCTGCATTTGGACAAGTGGCACACGTGACTACCACTCACACAAAACCATCCCCCCTCCCCCACTGCCAGTCCACCAAGCTGGAAAGGTTGGAGATAACTGATATAAAGCAAGACGGACCATAGCTTTTCTCATTTATGGTATTTGCTCTTTTCTAGGGACCATGCCTCTTTATTGATATAAGGTAACTACAAGAATTGTAGAGAATAAGGGAGATGACCTGGATAGAGATAGGCCAGATCTACTACCAAGGGAACAAGGAGAAAAACAGGTCTTAAATCCAAAACAAGTGGAAAGCATCTGAAAGCTGCTCTGGCAAATGCATCCCTAATTCACATGAATATAAGATGAAGAGGAGGCATAGCACAATCAGACTTGCAAGATTCTGTTACTACAGCTATTCTCAATAAAAATAATAAAAGTTTTATAATTGAAAATCTTGGTCCATTTGAAATGTTGAACTATTTGGTCCTTCCCAGTGGCGGGATTCAAATAATTTAACAACTAGTTCTCTGCCCTAATGACTGACTGTGTAGGCATGGCTGGGTGGTCATGTGACTAGGTGGTCAACTTGATGTCCCTCACATCAAGGGGCACATTCTTTCTCCCAGCCTCGCCTCACCCCTCCCCTCCCCTCTCTGCCACTCCTTGTCATGCCTGGCCTCTCCTCTCCTCACCTTATGACCACAATTGAGCCAACATTTATGTTGCTAAGTGAGAAATGTATTAAATGAATTTTGTCCCATTTCACGACTTTTCTTGCCACATTTATTAAATGAATCACTGCAGTTGTTAAGTTAGTAACATGGCTGTTAAGTGAATCTGGCCTCCCCAGTGACTTTGCTTGTCAGAAGTTTGCAAAAGGGGATCACATGACCCTGGGAGACTCCAACGGTCATAAATGTGAGATTGTTGTCAACCATCTGCATTTTGATCACATGACCCTGGGGATGAAAAACAGCCATAAGTCCCTTTTTTTCCCAGGGCCTTTGTAACTTTGAAAGGTCACTAAATGAACTGTTGTAAGTCAAGGATTACCTGTACAAGAGTACAAAAAGCTTCTTTGCTTCCAAAAAGCTGCCCTCAATACCAATCGTAAGATTAGAAATGGGGGAATACAGACTGAAGATCAATAACAGTCACAGCCATCCTGGAAACCCAAACCATTCTGTCTGAAGACTTTCCTTTTCCTCAGCAATACCTGCAACCTGGAGTTACAAATCAGGCAGGATGCCAGAGCACCTTGAGGAATTGAAAGAGTTGAAATGCAACAGGACAGATAACTATCGGCAGCCAACTCTTGCTCATAAAGTGAAACCTTTTAGCAGAGAAGTCATTTAAGTGTTGTGGCCTGCCAACTGCCAGCAGAGTTAGCGGCAGACTTGGATGAGGAGGAGGTTGGGGAGGAACTTGGGCCTGTTCTGGAGTCTAGGAGAGGCTCTGATTGATGCTCTGCATCAGAAACAGAGATAGAGCCAGGGCCCTCTGATATTTCCCAGCCACCAGAGAGGCAGCTGCCTTTGGAGGCTGATATGAGTGAGGAGGAAGAACAGCTGGGGCCTGTTCCAGATGCACATATGCGCTGACCACTTAGGAGAGGTGAACAATGGAGGACAAGGAATCAACTCTGGAAGCAAAGCACATGTGGACGCTGGCCCCTCCCTGACTGAGAAATAAATAGGAGTGGAAAACAGGAGTGGTTTTCGTAGGAGACAATAGTTCATATTTCTGAAGGTTTTGCTCATTGTGTTTCATGTAACAAGTCTGTTTGCCAGAACTTAATTTGCAGCCTTTCGGCTGGGAGCTCACAGCCTAGCAATTATCGCAAGGAACTGATAAGGTCTGTTACTGCACTTAACTCCTTGAAGGACTCTTGCCTGGACTTTTTGGTGGGTGAATGCAATTAATTCACAAGAGATAAATAAGGAGGGTTTTTCTGTGACCAGGAGTCTGTTTTTTGCTTCTGCTAAGGTTGGGTCAGAACATTCAGCTCTCCAGAAAGTGGGTCAGCATACAAGGGCTACAAAATGCCAAGCTAAAGAGACAAAGTAACAAAGTTCCCTGTTTCCCTGAAACTACGACAGGGCCTTATATTTTTTTGACCCACGAAATATGGCCTTGGGCTTATTAGAGGGGGAGGGCTTATTATTTTCTAAGGCAGGTGAGAAGCAAGGTGCGCCTTTTACCTTTCAAGCTCTGTCACATTCCTCATTATTGTGTCCAGGGAAGCCGCTGGTAAAAAAAAAAACCCCTTCTTGCGAGTTCTATCAAATTTCTTGAACTCACGAGAAGGTTTTTTTTTTAACCCTGGACATTACAGCGAGGACCGTGGCAAACCGCCCAGCCCACCCCAATTGTAAAAGCAGCCTGCCTGCTTCCCTTCCCTGCCCTCCCTTGAGTGAGGGGGTGGGAGAGAAATGAGGCACACCTCTTACTTGTCCAGCCGAGCTGCATTCCTCACCCTTTCCTACAGGGATTCCCCTTGTAAAAAAAACCTCATGAGTTCAACTCCCAAGGTTGTTTTTTTTTACAAAAAAACTTGCGAGTTCAACTCATGAGGTTTTTTTTACAAGGGGAATCCCTGGATGAAAGGGTGAGAAACGCAGCTGGGCTGGACAGGTAAGAGGCGTGCCTCACTTCTCTCCCACCCCCTTGCTAAAGGGAGGGAAGGGAAGGGGAGCAGGCAGACTGCTTTTACAATTGGGGTGGGCTGGGCGGTTTTTTTTCACGTGAGAGGGAACAGGCAGGAGTTCGCATTGCTGTTTTGCAGCAGGCTCTTTTTTTATGAGAAAAAAGTTTTATTGGTTTTTACAAAATTTTAAAAACAGGAAAAAGGCGTAAGACCTGGTTGGGCCATGAGGGTGGACTCCCCCTCGTTGAAATGTGCCCACCAGGCTACCGCGCTTTTCATCAGCCCCGGGCCCTAGGCAGGGGTGGTGGGGTAGCGGTCATTGTAAAGGAAGGTCTTGAGCCGAGAGAGACCATTGTGCCACAGACTACCGGTTGTGAGTCCCTCTGCGTGAAGTGGGGCCTAGGGAGGCAGTTGGGCTTGCTGGTTGTATACCTGGCTCCCCGCTATGTAGCAGCAGCCCTGCCCGAGCTCCTGGAGGTGATCGCTACGGTGGCAGTGGAGACCCCCAGACTTCTAGTCATGGGGGACTTTAACCTGCCATCGGTGGGCGAATCATCCATGGTAGCTCGGGAGTTCATGGCTTCCATGGACCTGACCCAATTAATTCAAGGCCCCACCCACGAGGGTGGACATACACCGGATCTCATCTTTGTCTCTGGCCAATGGAAGAGTGATCTGGGTATAGGGGATATAGTCATCACGCCCTTGTCATGGTCAGACCACTCACTTCTCCGGCTCGACTTTCCGACCACTACTCCCCTCCGCGGGGAGGCGGAACCAGAGTCACCGATCTGGTTCCGCCCCAGGTGCCTTATGGACCCTGATGGGTTCCAGATGGCACTTGGGCCACTTCCTGTACCCCTGACCCGCGCCCCGATGGAGGACCTCGTGGCCGCATGGAACACTGCGACCACGGGAGCCTTGGATCGGGTCGTGCCCTTGCGGCCTCTCTTGCGGCGGCGAGCCACCCTGGCTCCTTGGTTTACCGAGGAGCTGAGGGTGATGAAACGCCACAAGAGATGCCTAGAGAGAAGATGGAGGTCTACCCGTTCTGAATCTGACCGGACACAAGTAAGAGCCCATTTACGGACTTACATTGTGGCGCTGAGAGTGGCCAAACACCATCATTGTGCCACTCTCATAGCATCCGCAGATAACCGCCCTGCCGCCCTGTTTAGGGTGACCCGCTCCCTCCTTCAACAGAGGGTGCGGGAAGCCCCATTACAGGGTAGAGCAGAGGAATTTGTGATTTATCTGCAGGAGAAAATCGCTCAGATACAGAACGAGTTAGCCCCCATTGATGGCCCAGTGGGATTGCACGAGGCGGATCTTGTTTGGGAGGAGTTTGACTCCGTTACCTCTGATGATATGGACAGGTTACGTGGGTGACTGCGAGTCACCACATGTTTATTGGACCCGTGCCCCTCCTGGCTTGTACTGGCATCCTGGGAGGTGACACGAGGCTGGCTCCAGGAGGTTGTCAACGCTTCCTTAAGTGAGGGTTCCTTGCCTGCCTCCCTTAAAGAGGCCATGGTGAGGCCCCTCCTGAAGAAGCCCTCTTTGGACCCAGCTTTATTAACCAACTATCGTCCCGTCTCCAACCTTCCCTTTTTGGCGAAGGTTGTTGAGAGTGTGGTGGCACAACAGTTTCCCTGGCACCTGGAGGAAGTTGATTATCTAGACCCGCGCCAGTCCGGCTTTCGGCCCGGGCATAGCACCGAGACGGCATTGGTCGCGTTGGTAGATGATCTCTGGAGGGCCAGAGATGGGGGTTGTTCCTCCATCCTGGTCCTATTAGACCTCTCGGTGGCTTTCGATACCATCGACCATGGTATCCTATTGCATCGGCTGGGGGGGTTGGGGGTGGGAGGCACCGTTTTACGGTGGTTCTCCTCCTACCTCTCTGGCCGATCGCAATTTGTGTTGACAGGAGAGCAGAGGTCAACCTCGAGACCCCTCACATGTGGGGTGCCTCAGGGGTCGGTCCTCTCGCCTCTCCTGTTCAACACATATATGAAGCCGCTGGGTGAGATCATTCGTGCTTTTGGGGTAGAGTATCACCTCTACGCTGATGATACACAGCTGTATATATCTACCCCAAACCACCCCAACGATGCTGTAGCAGTGATGTGCCAGTGCCTGGAAGCCGTGTGGGGCTGGATGGGAAGTAATGGACTCAGGCTCAACCCGACCAACACCGAGTGGCTGTGGTTTCCGGCTGCCTGATTCAACCAGCTTATTCCACCGCTGGCCATAGGAGGCGAACATCTTGCCCCTGTGGATGGGGCGCGCAACTTGGGTGTCCTCCTGGATACTCGTCTGTCCATGGAAGATCAAGTGACAGCCGTGGCCAGGAGGGCGTTTTACCAGGTTCGCTTGGTACGCCAGTTGCGCCCCCTATTGGATCGGGATGCCCTTCGCACAGTCACTCATGCTCTCGTGACATCCCGACTGGACTATTGTAACTCTCTCTACATGGGACTCCCCTTGAGGTGCACCCGGAGACTTCAGCTGGTCCAGAATGCAGCCGCGCGAGCAATAATGGGAACCTCAAGGTTTACCCATGTAACACCGCTCTTGCGCGAGCCGCACTGGCTGCCTGTCGTCTTTCGGGTGCGTTTCAAGGTGTTAGTTGTCATCTTCAAAGCGCTCCATGGCTCGGGACCTAGCTATCTGCGGGATCGGATCCTGCCCCATACATCCTCACGGCCGATTCGCTCCCACAGAGAGGGACTTCTCCGGGTGCCGTCCACTAGACTGTGTCAGCGGGTGACGCCCAGGGGAAGGGCCTTCTCTGTGGCGGGCCCTGCCCTCTGGAACGACCTTCCCCCCGACATTAGAACTACCACGGACCTCCGCTCCTTCCGTCTGAAATTAAAAACACATCTTTTTCGCTTGGCCGGCCTAGGATAGTCTCTCCTGATTGTTTAGGGATTTTAGTAAATATATTTGGGGAATTTTAGCGCAGGGTCAGCTGTTTAATGTGCCTTTTAGTTAGTTATTTATGTACATTTATTGTTTTAATTTTGTATTTTGCCTTTTTAACCGTTTTTAATTCCCTGTGCCTCGCCTCGAGTCCCTTCGGGGAGAGAGAGCGGGTTATAAATAAAAAATTCATTCATTCATTCAAGGTATTAAAGAGATATTTTGAGGACATCTGTGTCAGAGGTGTCGGCCCCCTCCGAGGCTTCATTCAGAAAAAAAAAGGTAATACAATAAATTTTTCATTTCCCTACAAAGTGGAAAGCGATACAGATATACATTTTATATTCATGCAATCAATCATTGGTTTCTATAAACATCCAAGTAAAACACTATATAGAAAAAAGTCATTTGTGAGATCTGAGTCTTTTAGCAATTGTATCTTTTGGGACTTTTAGGAAGTTTTTAAATTGGGTTTTAAATTTGGTTTTAGCACAGGTGGGAGTGTTTAATATTTATTTTAAATTATATATTTATTTTTTGTATTTTATATGTTTTTTAAATTTCCTGTGCGCCGCCCTGGGTCCTTCATGGAGAAGGGAGGGATATAAATTCGAAAAAAATAAAAAAAAATAAAAATCTTCCTCTCCCTGAACTCCAGGGGGCGGAGCTGTGGCCCCTCCCGTTCCCCCATTTTCATCTTCCAGGATTGGGGAATGTTTTTTAAGAAAGGCTTCCGCCTGCAGCAGGCTCTTTTTGTGCTTAAATAGTTTGGGTGGGGGGCTTAGTTTTGGGGAGAGGGCTTATTGTGGTGTATGTTCTGAAAAGCCCGATTAGGCTTATTACCAGGATATGTATTTTTGGGGAAACAAAGTATATAGGGGATCCAGATTCAAGTCTTTGCCCTCCCAAGCTTGTCAGGATCACCAGGGCTGTCTTAATGCATGGGCCTGGTGGGCACTTGCCCATGGGCCCCACGAACAGAACCCCCCCCTAGTAATCTGTGTCTGTTAACCCTTCAATGCACCTTGTATCATACAAATACAGCAACATATTTATTACATTTTACTGCATTTTTAAATTAATACAAACATGCAAATATATGTTTAATTTTATCAACCATTTACATTTGTATTCCTGTGAGTAGTTGTCATAGGGGCCCCAGTAAACTGCTTTGCCCGGGGGCCCATAATGTTGTTAAGGTGGCCCTGAGCATCACAATATAATTAGTACATGCCACAGATATCCAAATAAACTTCAAGTCTGGTGCCATGTTAATAAGCCTTGTTACTATGAGAGAAAGCTAAAACAAATTGGAGGGGGGAGGATCCACACCTCTACCTCCTTTTTAAAAAAAATATATCTTACTATCAGTGAGCAATCATGTGCCTCAGCCACTCCAAAGCAATGCAAGAGATTCCTGTCCCAAAGGAGGTTTTTCAAGAGGCAAATGGATTTTCTGGAAATCAAGGAAGGCCAGTTGCCTCTTTTTGAAAAAAGCACCTTTGGGACAACCATGACCTGCATGACTGAAGAATCCCCATAGACAAGAGACTCCTGTGCTCATAAACTGACAAAGCACCCAGGAGAAGCAATCATTAGATCCATTTGCACCACTTAAAGATATCAGCTGGTCTCACTCACCTCACAAGACATCCTAAGGTAATCATTCAGATTTAAGGAAGGATCCCAGAAATGCAGTTAAAAAAAAATCAGACAGAGTGCCAAGCTTGCATCCTGCCTCTTAGCCATGGCTTAATTCAATGAGACACGCAGTGCTGGTCCAAAAGGATTACCTCATTGCTGGCAGGGGGAAAGACCTCCTGAAGCTTCGTTTTTGTAACAAACAAACAAAGAAGCCAACGTCTAGCCAGACCATTCAATATAGAGAAGCTTATGGATCCAGGGAAGAAAGATGCCTGCAATTGTCCCGTCCAACACTTAATTGGGGATGGAGGAGGCAAGAAGTAGCTGGGAGGGGATTCAACTGTGTTGGAAGTACACCCCAAAAAGACAGTGCCAGGAACTTCTAAAACAGTGTAAAAAGCTTAAAACAACCCTTCCCCTCTAAGAAAGTCAAGCCCAGGAATAAAAGTACCAGCAAAGGGAGGTGGGGGGCTGGGAATTCAGAGAGGCTGCTCAGGCTCTAGAAAGTCTGAGTGCCAAGAACCATTAATGGCTGTTACAATGTAACAAGGCTTAACAGCAGAGGCAGTTTCAGAAAACATTTAAGCAGGGCAATAAAGATAAGTTGAATTGGGCTAGAAACAACACACAGAGGCACACCAGAATGCCTCCTTCCTGCCTTCAGGACAAGATTAACCCACTAAGGTGGGGAAAACAAAAGGCTATTGGAAGGAAATTTCTTCCAACAGCCGGTTTGCCAAACTGCTCAGAAAGTTAGCTACCAATTCTCATGAACTGGTGTGAACTGGCTGAATCTCACCATTGGTCCATCCCCTTATTTATCAAGCAGCTTCCAGTTATGATGACTTTTTATATTATTACAAAGTGCTTAAAGACAAGAGTCTAACTCTCCAACCTTATTGGGGGAACATGGAAAGAGAAGCAACATAAACCAAGTACATGGGACCACATGTACTAAACAAGATAAAATTGTTTCTTGAAACAGTATTTAAAATTAAAATGGATCTACCCTCAGAAGGGGAATATAACAAACAAATATAACATATAACGAGCAAATGCTATTATTACTACTAATAAACATACTATCATAAAAAAACCATTTATAAGCATTTGTGATGTATTGGATTAATAGTGTATATTGAAATCCTTAACCATTTATTCAGATGTGAAGTTTTCTAAGTATAATTCAACTTCTAAATATACTGAATTCTAGTTAGAACTGAGCAAGCAAATTAATATATATTTATTTTTTTACTCCTTTAATATAAAAAAAGGAAAAAGGAAAAAGAAAAGAAGGTCACAATAAAACCAACAAAATGATGTTACATGTAAAACATCATTCACCTTTATTTTTAAATTCAAAATCAATCTTTCACTACACAATATAATCAAGTTTCGAGTTCAAGTTTATTATATTTGTATACCGCCCTATCTCCCTGACGGGACTCAGGACCGTGCACAGGAAATCAATAAAAACACAACATTAAATACAATAGAAAAAAAATAAATTAAAAGATATATTAAATTTAGAACCTGTGCTAAAATTACCATTAAGAACCCGATTAAAATCACATTTAAAACTATATCAGGCCGTCCACGTGAAATAGGTGAAGAGGCGCAGATCCGTGATGGTCTGAAGGTCGGGGGGCAGGTCATTCCAGAGGGTGGGGGCTGCCACAGAGAAGGCTCTCCTCCTGGGAGTCACCAGCCGGCATTGTCCGGCAGACGGTACCCTGAGGAGGCCCTCCCCGTGGGAGCGGACAAGTCGAAGGGAGGTATGTGGTAGGAGGCGGTCCTGCAAGTAACCAGGTTCCATGCCATGGAGCGCTTTAAAGGTGGTTACTAACACCTTGAAGCGCACCCTGAAGGCCACAGGTAGCCAGTGCAGCTCACGCAGGAGAGGTGTTACATGGGAGTATCTCAAGACTCCCAAAATCCCCCGCGCAGCTGCATTCTGAACTAGCTGGAGCCTCCGAGTGCACCTCAAGGGAAGTCCCATGTAGAGAGCGTTACAGTAGTCCAGGCGAGAATGACAAGGGCTTGAGTGACTGTGGATAAGGCGCCACGATCTAGAAAGGGATGCAACTGGCGTATCAAGTGAACCTGATAAAAAGGCCCCCTGGCCACGGCTGTCAAATGGTCATTCAAAGACAGCCGAGAGTCCAGGAGGACACCCAAGTTGCGGGTCCTTTCCGCAGGAGCTAATGACTCACCCCCGATAGCCAGAGATGGAACCAACTGGCTATATCGTGGTGCTGGGAACTACAGCCACTCGGTCTTGGACGGGTTGAGTCGAAGCCTGTTTCTCCCCATCCAGACCCACCCGGCCTCCAAGCACTGGGACATCACTTCGATGGCATCGTTGGGGTGGTCAGGGGTAGAGATCTACAGCGTACTGATGGAACTCTACCCCAAAATCACGGATGATCTCACCCAGTGGCTTCATATAAATGTTGAACAGGAGGGGTGAGAGGACCGACCCCTGTGGCACCCCACACATGAGGGGCCTTGATGTCGACCTCTGCCCTCCTGCCAACACAAATTGCGACCGGCCAGAGAGGTAGGAGGAGAAATACCGCAAAACGGTGCCTCCCAACTCCTCCAGCCGGTGCAATAAGATACCATGGTCAGTGGTATCGAAAGCCGCTGAGAGATCTAATAGGACCAGGATAGAGGAACAGCCTCTATCCCGAGCCCTCCAGAGATCATCTACCAAGGCGACCAATGCTGTCTCCGTGCTGTACCCAGGCCGGAAGCTGGACTGGCACAGGTCTAGATAGACAGTTTCCTCCAGGTGCTGGGGGAACTGTCGTGCCACCACACTCTCGACAACCTTCGCTTCCTCGCGAAGGTTGGAGACCGGACAATAGTTAGCTAACACAGCTGGGTCCAGGGAGGGCTTCTTGAGGAGGGGTCTCACCACCACCTCTTTCAAGATGGTCGGTAAGAACCCCTCACTCAACGAAGCGTTAACAATTCCCTGGAGCCAGCCTCGTGTAACCTCCCTGGAAGCCAGTACTAGCCAGGAGGGACACGGGTCCAATAAACATGTGGTAGCATTCAGCTGCCCCAGCATCCTGTCCATGTCATCAGGAGAAACAGGATCGAACTCTTCCCAAACAACAGTCTCAAGAGCTGCCTCCGTCTGCTCGCCCGGATCAACCCAGTTGGAGACCAGCTCATCCCGGATCTCAACGATTTTATCCTGCAGATAACATCTGAATTCCTCTGCACGACCCTGCAAAGGAGCTTCCCACGGTCTCTGGTGAAGGAGGGAGCAGGTCATCCTAAACAGGGCAGCAGGGCGGTTATCTGTGGATGCAATAAGAGCGGAGAGATAATTTCATTTCTCCGCTCTTATCGCCACAAGGTAGGTCTGCAAATGCGACCTTACCCATGTCCGGTCAGATTCGGAGCGAGTGGACCTCCAAATGCTCTCTAGGCATCTCTCGGTGCTTCATCGCCCTCAGCAACTCCGAAAACCAAGGAGCCAAAGTGGATCGGTGCCAAGTGAGAGGGTGCAAGGGCACGACCCGGTCCAAGGCCCCCATGGCCGCACTATTCCAGGCGGCCACTAGGTCCTCAGTCGAGTCGTGGGTCAGGGTCTCAGGTATTGGCCCAAGCTCCGTCTGGAACCTCTCCGGGTCCATCAGGCACCTGGGGCGGAACCATCTCGATATTTCTGGTTCCGCCTCCCTGCAGTGGGGTGTAGCAGTTGGAAAGTCAAGCCGGAGGAGAGAGTGATCTGACCATGACAGGGGAGTGATGGCTAATTCCCCTAATCCAAGATCACTCATCCACTGGCCGGAGATGAAAACTAAGTCCAGCATGTGACCCCCGGCGTGAGTGGGGTCATGAATTAATTGGGTCAGGTCCATGGCCGTCATGGAAGCCATGAACTCCCGGGCCATCTCAGATGTTTCACCTACCGATGGCAGGTTGAAATCCCCCATGACTAACAGCCTGGGGGTATCAACCGCCACCTCAGCTATCACATCGAGAAGCTCGGGTAGGGCTGCTGATATGTAGCGGGGAGCCAGGTACACAATCAGCAAGCCCAGCTGCCTCCCATGGCCCCACTTCACACATAGGGACTCACAGCCGGCTGTCTGTGGCACAGCGGTCTCCCTCGGATCTAGACCCTCCTTTATGATAACTGCCACCCCTCCACCCCGACCCTGGGCCCGTGGCTGATGGAATGCCCGGTAACCTGGTGGGCATATTTCAACGAGGGGCACTCCCCCCTCATGGCCCAACCAGGTCTCCGTGATACCCACCAGATCTGGCTCTCCCTCCGATACCAAATCATGGATGAGGGGGGCTTTGTTGACCACGGACCTGGCGTTACATAACATCAGCCTAGGGCCCAGACCCTGTGATCCCGGACTTCCTGGATTGCAGGAGGAGCCATGGGGACTGGAGCGCACAACCGCTTGCAAACAGCGGGTGCGCCCTCCCGTAACATCATATGGTCCCCGGCTTCCAACATACCTACCCTTCCCACAAACTGTCCTGATGATGTGGCCCTCTGTTAAATTGACCCTTGTTCCCCCCCCCCCCAATATCGGACCCTGACCCAGCTGATAAATCTGTTAAAATTGGTTGTATGGAACAAAGTTGGATAAGAGAATACATGTTAGAGACTGATAAAATCACACAAAGGAAGAACATTAAGGGGCCATTTAAGCCCTTCTAATAATATTAGAATTCAGGATCATTCTTTAAATTGGATAAATTCACCACCAATAAAAATAAACACCATATTTACTTTAAAAAGGGAAAAAAGAAGAATAAGTAAAATAACAAGTAAAATAAATGACCATAGATGGAAACAATTTTAAAAGGAAAGAAATTCATGAAAGATTGGGCTACCAGGCACTCTTAGCCTTGACAGCTGTTTGCATAGGCAGGGTCCCTTAAATGCAATAGGTAAAACTGCTATTACAGTATTTTCCTCTCCTGCTGATGAGCCTGCCTGGCTGCTGTGCAATGTAGAATGCTGAACTAGAGAAGCTACTGACTGATCAAATAGAGCTCTTTTATCTTCAGCACCAAAATAATAGCAAGTTTCAAAATTATGCTTGAAGCAAGCCACCTTGTTGAACCTTTGTAAATTGATTTCAGATAGTATGCAGGTATGATTACATAAGTAAGACTGTTTTTTATTTTTATTTTATTTTATTAAATTTATACCCCGCCCTTCTCCAAAAGGACCCAGGGCGGCGCACAGGAATTTAAAATACAATACAAAATCAAGTAAAAAATTTAAAAAACTTATTTGATACCATCCTGCGCTAAAAACAAATTAAAATCCCCAAATTTAAAACTGTCTAAAATAGTCATTTGTGGAGGTTACGCTAGGCCGGCTAAATGGAACAAATGTGTCTTTAAACACTGGCAGAAGAGGCGGAGGTCGGAGATGGTGCGAAGTTCAGGGGGTAGGTCATTCCAAAGGGCAGGGCCCGCCACAGAGAAGGCTCTTCCCCTGGGTGTCGCCAGTCGGCATTGTCCGGCCGACGGCACCCTGAGAAGGCCCTCTCTGTGGGAGCGTATCGGTCTAAGGGATGTATGGGGCACGAGGCGGTCTCGCATATAACTAGGTCCCGAGCCATGGAGCGCTTTAAAGATGGTCGTCAAAACCTTGCAGGGCACCCGAAAGACCACAGGAAGCCAGTGCAGCTCGTGCAGGATTGGTGTTATATGGAAGTGTCTAGGCACTCCCGTAATCACCCGTGCGGCTGCATTCTGGACTAACTGTAGCTTTCGAGTGTACCTCAAGGGAAGCCCCATGTAGAGAGCATTACAGTAATCAAGTCGGGATGTCACGAGTGCTTGAGTGACTGTGCGAAGGGCAGCCCGGTCCAGTAAGGGGTGCAATTGGTGCATCAGGCGTACCTGATGAAAGGCCCCCCTGGCCACAGCCGCCACATGGTCCTCCATGGACAGCCGGGAATCCAGGAGGACACCCAAATTGCACGCCCTCTCCACGGGGCCGATGTTTCACCCCCAATGGCCAGAGTTGGAGTAATCTGGCTGAACCAGGGTGCCGGGAGCCACAGCCACTCAGTCTTGGACGGGTTGAGGTTGAGTTTGTTACTACCCATCCAGATCCGTACAGCTTCCAAACACCGGGACATCACCTCGGCGGCATCGTTGGGGTGGTCTGGGGTGGATATGTACAGCTCAGTATCATCAGCATACAGATGATATCCCATCCCAAAACCATGGATGATCTCGCCCAGTGGCTTCATATATGTGTTGAATAGTAGGGGCGAGAGTACCGACCCCTGAGGAACCCCACATAAGAGGGGTCTCGAGGCCGACCTCTGCCCCCCTGTCAACACATATTGTGACCGACCAGAGAGGTAGGACGAGAACCACCATAAAACGGTGCCTCCCAGCCCCAACCCCCCCAGTCGGTGCAATAGGATACCATGGTCGATGGTATCAAAAGCCGCTGAGAGGTCTAACAGGACTAGGATAGAGGAATATCCTCTATCCCGCGCCCTCCAGAGATCATCTACCAACGCGACCAATGCCGTCTCGGTGCTGTGACTGGGTCGGAAGCTGGACTGGCGCGGGTCTAGATAATCAATTTCCTCCAGGTGTCGCGGAAACTGTTGGGCCACCACACTCTCAACAACCTTCACTAAAAAGTGAAG
Organism: Rhabdophis nuchalis; assembly: GCA_039707465.1. Classification (NCBI taxonomy): domain Eukaryota; kingdom Metazoa; phylum Chordata; class Lepidosauria; order Squamata; family Natricidae; genus Rhabdophis; species Rhabdophis nuchalis. Next base: position 3,149,474 of record CM077656.1, read on the forward strand.
GTTGGAGACCGGACGATAGTTCTCTAACAATGCTGGATCCAGGGACGGCTTCTTGAGGAGGGGCCTTACTACCGCCTCTTTCAAGACGGCAGGCAAGGACCCCTCACTCAGAGATGCGTTGACAATGCCCTGGAGCCAGCCTCGTGTCGTCTCCCAGGATGCCAGTACAAGCCAGGAGGGACACGGGTCCAATAAACATGTGGTAGCCTTAAGTCTCTTTGACAACCTGTCCATATCCTCGGTAGTAACAAAGTCAAACTCCTCCCAGGATGGTGTCACAAGAACAGCCTCGGACAGTCCGACTGGACCACTCTCGATGGAGGGTAGCTCATTCCGAATCCGAGTGATTTTCTCCTGCAGATAAATCGGAAATTCCTCTGCTCGACCCTGCAAAGGGGCTTCCCGCGGCCTCTGATGAAGGAGGGAGCGGGTCACCCCAAACAGGGCGGCAGGGCGGTTATCTGCGGATGCAATAAGGGTGGCACAATATTCACGTTTGGCCACCCTTATCGCCACTAAGTAAGTTCTAATATAGGTTCTCACTAGTGTTCGGTCGGCTTCGGAGCGAGAGGATCTCCATCTGCTCTCTAGGCGTCTCTTGTGGCATTTCATCTCCCTAAGCTCCTCGGTAAACCAAGGAGCCTGGGTGGTTCGTCGCTGCAAGAGAGGCCGCAAGGGCGTGACTCGGTCCAAGGCCCCCATGGCCGCACTTAACCATGCAGCCACTAGGTCCTCAGTTGAGTCGCGGGGCAAGTCCACAGGAATTGGCCCAAGCTCCCTCTGGAACCTTGCTGGGTCCATCAGGAGCCTGGGGCAGAACCATATAGGAATATCAGGCTCCGCCTCCCCACGGTGAGGTGCGGCAATTGGAAAGTCCAGCCGAAGGAGAGCGTGATCTGTCCATGACAGGGGTGGCTAAATCCCCTATTCCCAGATCACGACTCCACTGTCCCAAGACGAAGATAAAGTCCAGGGTGTGTCCACCCTCGTGGGTAGGGCCTAAAACTACCTGGGTCAGGTCCATGGCTGTCATGGAAGCCATGAACTCCCGAGCTGCACCAGAGGTTTCGCCTACCGACGGCAGGTTGAAGTCCCCCATGACCAAAAGTCTGGAGGTCTCAACCGCCGCCTCGGCTATCACCTCTAGGAGCTCGGGCAGGGCTGTTGTTGCATAGTGAGGAGCCAGGTATACAACTAACATGCCCAACTGCCTCCCTAGGCCCCACTTCACGAGGAGGGACTCACACCCAGTCGTCTGAGGGATCGTAGTTTCCTTCGGCTCAAGATCTTCCCTAACCATAATCGCCACCCCCACCCCTCTCTAGGGCCCTAGGCTGATGGAAGGCTCGGTAGCCTGGTGGGCACATTTCCACGAGGGGTAATCCTCCCTCATGGTCCAACCAGGTTTCCATGATACCCACCAGGTCCGGGACACAAGGTCATGGATGAGGGGGGCTTTTTGTACCACGGACCTGGCGTTGCATAACATCAGCCTAGGGCCCCGGGTCTGTGGTTCTTGCCCACCTAGTCTGCGATGGGAGCATGGGGGGTTGGAGCGCGTGACCGCCCGTAAGAGAGGAGACTCTCGCAGGCAAAGGAGGTCACGCCTTGAATACATTTCTGGGGAACACGAAGGTTGCATAGACCAAGGGGAATGTAATTGCAAGTTAAAGTTAAAACAGAGTCCAGATAAAGTGCTGATGTAAAGTGACAGTGTAAAGTGCAAATAGATATAATAGGAGATGATAAATCCATAGGGGTAGGAGGAGTAAAGTCAAACAGTAAAAAAGTCCGGCAGATGGGGAAGATCACAATTCAGCCCCTTTAAAGGGCCCCGTCCATCTGCCCTCTTCAGCCACACAGGCCTCAGTCTGCATTTAGTGCCATGCAGCTAGATGGTCCACCGCACGGCCTGATGATAAATGCTTGCCATGTGCAGGCTCGGCTTACCTCCTCCAGTCCCGTGCACTCATTCCAAGTCCTCCTCGGCCAAAGTTCCACCACTCCACGACCTGGCTGCTTGGCTGCTTGGCCTCCTCTTCCTTCCATTCGCTCCTTCTTTCCATTCATTCACTCCTTCCTTCTGCTTCTGTTTCCATTCCATTCCTTCTTTCTCCTTCTCCTTTCTCCTTCTTTCTTTCCATTTCTTTCCAATCTCTCCTCTCCTTCTTTCCTTCTTTCTCCTTTCTCCTTCTTTCACCTTCCCGTCCTCTCTCCTCACATTTCCTCTCTTTCAGTCTCCTCTCACATCCTCTCTCCTTCCTCTCACCTCCTCTCTCCTTTCCGGCTTCTCCATCCGCAGCCGTTGTTCTCAGCCGCTCCTACCGCGGATCAGGTAGGGGAACACTCAGGTCGGGGTTGGATGTAGGCTGCACGATCCGCCATCCACTCGTGCAGCCCGATGGAAAATCCTCCCTTCCGCCCGGCCATTCGCTTGCCTCCAGCGTCCCGGCTCCGCAGGCCTACCTCCTCCTGCTTCCTGTCGCGCCGGGGATGCACTAGGCCGAAACAGGCCGATTCGGGCCTTCTCTTCGCTCTTCGCCCCGCCGTCACACACTCGGCTTGCCCTCCGTCTCCAAACGGCCTGGTGTGATGGCTGGCATGTAATCTTGCTGGGCCAGCCTTCGAAGACGGTCAGTGAGGGCTGGCGACATTCCCCTGGGGCAAAACATACTGCGGGCCCCATACTGCACTCAAAACCGGACCTCCATTTCGCGCATGCGCAAACTCTAACTGTAACACCTTAGATTGTCTAAAAGCAGCAACATATTGTTGAAGTGAAGCAGTTATTATCTCTGTAGGATAGAAATACAGCAGTAATCAATGAAAATTAAATAAGAAAAAAGTAAGCATGGATAAAGTATAGAAAAACCAGAAAAACATTAGCAATACTTTAATAAAGATAATTTATTTGCAAGGGATATGGCATTTTTAAGTGAAAATTTTGAAAGCTTCCCCTTATTTGTGATTAGACCAACCAAAATTAGCACATGAAATATACAAATTTGCAACAATTTCAAAACTCTTCATCAGGAAATGTATTTATTTACTTTATGTCAATGTCAGGGAAATCTACAAATGCTAGACACAACACAGTTCTGACAGCCTAAATTGCTAATTCATTCTGTTTAGCACTTTTGTGCCCATCCTTAGTGCACTGCAGAATGAGAACTAGCTTACATCAGCTGCGTAGCAACTTGTTGCCTCTTTGGAGTTCCTCTGCCTGTCTCACCTTGCCTTGTGTTGCCTCACATCTGGCCAGGTCCAGCATTGGCTTCTACTCTCTGTAACTAGTGGTACCCATTTATCTACTTGCAATATTGCATGGCTTTGAACTGCTGGTTGGGCAAGAGCCAGGGAGCAAGCAGTGGGAGCTCACTCTGTCTCACTGAGTCGGACTTGAAGCACTGGAGTGTAGACCATGTTTGCCCATCAGTTCCATTGTCACTCTGCTGCTGCACCACTGCATCTCCACCATCAGGACATAAACAAAGCAGAGAACCGAGGCTGATTCTGAAGTGGTGAGGCTTTATTTCATATACGCAGTCTCAAAGTTTCATGTGAGCTGAAATAGAAGAAATAACAAAGGTCTGATTTCTCATTTGCTTGAATTTTGTTGTTATATCAGAGCGACACTCATTTGTTTTCTTTTTGTTTTGTCAGTTTTGCATCCAATGGGCTAGAGTCATCTATGCTGATGTCCCCAGCTGCTTTGCCCTCTCAAATATTTTACATTTTTTCCACCGGAAGGTTATACAGCTTGTCAACCAAGATCCAGACTGGAATTGTCAGCCAATCAAATTATAGAATACTTAAAAGGTCAAAGAAGTACAGCACACTAACATAATTCACAGGCTATATGAGGCATTAAAATCCTAATACCTCATTCTCGTAACAAAGATTGTAATGAGAGTGAGAAATGGCAAAACACGACTTTATTCCCATGATGATTCTTGCAAGAATGTTAAAGGTGGGAAGCTATAAACTTAACCCATTCTTGTTCCTCTGAAAGTATCTTTCTATCTTTATATATAAATATCTATCAGAGTAGCATACGAAATGTAAAATTAACTACAATGCTAGATAGGGTTGTAGCTTTCTAATTCATACCAGGTTATAAATATTTATTCATATAAATTACTCCTTTACTTTATTCTCTCTTTGTTCCAATCTTGTTTACCAGAAAGTGTCAAAGGCACTATATTTACATACACAATTTAAATTGTTGTTTATTATATTGATGTGAAGTATTTTTCATTTTTCCATGAATTTCATCCCAGGTATTGCTGTGGTATTTGTTTCTCCCAACTCCAACATGCTAATGCTACTCAAAAGTGCAGACTTCTCTATGGAGTATAATTTCTTTATTAGAATCCTGCTTTTTTATTAGATTCTAGTGACCAGATCTTTCTCATTACTAATTTGTGGTGTGTGTGTGTGTGTAAGAATCCTGTTTAGTTTATAAATCTTGCCACCATGAATAAATAATTGTGTTATGTTGCTGAAAGAAAAAAAAAGAGGGGTGTGTGTAAATCCACTCCAGTTTTTAACCATTTTTCTTCAGTTCTTAATTTTTGTGAAATGCTCATGAAGGAGGCAAAATAAGGACTGATATAACCTGGAGACATTTGGTTAACTTCTTTTAGAATGAACTATAAAATGTTAACTCATTTCTCTGAAATTAGGAAGGGGCAAAACAATCTCTGCATATTCCCTCATTGAGAATCTCTCATATCTCCGTCTGCATATAAAAGACAATCCAGAGACATCTTTGAAGGTTCACTTTCAAAGCATCTCGACTTCCCTGAGTGTCTGGGGACTTCTGTTATTAATTGAAGTTAATTTTCTAGGATATCAGTTTGCCATGCACGTGGGAAAGATTGATAGCCTCTTCAATTCTCAAGAGGGTTGAAAATGACACTGTTCCATCACCGGGTGTCTTCACTTTTATCATCACAAATCAAATTATAAACATCAGGGCAACCTTGCTGAAATCTGATTCGGGAGATTTCCATAAGATTAATTAGGCGGCCAAAGCAAAGATGATAAAATGTAAGGGGAGGAGGAGGAGGAGGAGGAGGAGATTGGGAAGGGGGAGGGGAGGCCAAGGAAAACCATTCATTTCTCGCAGAATGGGAAAGTCGATTCAACAATGGGTAATTAGTGTGGGCCATGGATTCTCAAAGGCACTGAGGACACTGGACTTTTTCTCTCACTCTGATGTTTAGTGCTGTATTGCGGACCCCTCATTTAATTAGGGCACTTTGATACCCAGAGGAGCTCCGAGCTCCAGGGCACGCTAAACAGAGACTGACACCAGCAAAGATTCTGTCTCCTTCCACTCTAATTAGAGATACAATGAGTGGCAAAGACAATGTTTTACTCCAAGATTTTTTCGGCAGATACCTCTGGCAGGAAACAATCATTTATTCTGTGTCTATATTGGTATTCAGATTAAATTGTTAGCCTGTAAAAGGTGAGCAGAGGGTACATATCCATTAAAAATGCTTATCAGGGTTCAGAAATGATGAAGCAACTCCTGGTTGTTCCTTTTAAAGATAAATAAAAAGGTAACCTCCCCTTTGGAATATTTATTATATTGCTCACTTATTTGGATAGCAAATGACTGAAAGAAGAACAATGGACTCAGAAACGATTCTGATGCATCAGCCTCTTTCCCCGCCTTGAATATCATTTTTGTAACGTATAATTTTTGTACCAGCCTCCACAGATTTTTTTTTTTTAAAGCAGAAATCAATAAATAGTTCCAAAAACATTCTTTATTTGTATGATATTTGCATTTTAAATGCCAAATTTCTCACAGGTTTATGATTTTTGGCTATGTCCCAAAGAAATTCCCAGGGACAAGAGGGCTGGATTTTAGCTCAGGATAATTTTATTTATAAAAGGAATTTTTCTTTATAAAAGGAATATAATAAATGCATATTATATTTGAGGATACAGACATCTGTCCTAAATTGGGGTTGCTTTTTGATTGCCATTATCAGATCAACTAAAGAGAAAAATTATAAACTATAATATATAATCCTCATATAAAAGGACAAAACATTCTCATTTGATACAAGATAAATAATCTGCTGATTACCTTAATTGCTGCTTCCATCGTTCTCCAACTCATAAACTCTTGCATACATTTTCATTTACCTTCTCTGTTGGTGGCATATCCCTTTGAACCAGGGATTTGTGATCTTACCTTATACATGAGAGCGCAGCATTTCTATTTCCACTGTGGTTCCAAGTCCAGCTGCCATTAGTATTTCGCAAGTGTAACCAATAAAACCTTTCCTGCAAAGTGGAATAAACGACCAAACGAGCCACACAGATCATTTGTGCTTAGAATATGACTCCTTTTCTATTCTTCCCCTTTCTATCTTTTAAAACATATTTCCCTGGAAACCGAAGTTTCTAAGTGCAAGTTAAAATGTATGTATTTACAATTGTTGTTTTGATGGATTGTTCTGTACTGATTTGGAGAATATAAATGTCCCAAGGGATGTCGCATATTGGAAATTAATCCCTGCATACACAAAATACTTGCATGTTCTGTTTCATCTTTATTTGGAAAAATATTTGGTCCTATTTTTTAAAAAAAAATCAGCATTTTTACAAATTTATTTTACTATGATTGCTCTAGATTCAGGATTAATTGTTTATATATTTAAAGATAAATTGCAAAAAAATATGACTGATTTTGTGAAGCACTAAATAAAATTAATACCAGCAAATCTAAGTTTATTTATAAATTCAGAGTTGCAGTGATTCGTCATCAGATTATATATAATATAGTTTCATAGATTTTCACGGGTGTAGATATGCTGGTTTTGTTGTATTTGGGTCTTTTCCCATGTAAGAATGGGATTGTCTTGGCAACGTTTCGGTGAGGTCTCACTTGGTGCTGATTGGTGCTGGCTGTGTGTTCATTGTTCTTTTGTATTGTAACAGCCTGAGTGGTGGGTGGGGCTCGTTTGTTGGCTAGTGCTGATTTCCAGATGTCTGGTAGGCGTGAGGTATCATCACATTTGTTCATGTTGTGGGGGTGTTTCTCTATTTCGATGGCTTCCATAATTATTCTCTTGTTAAACTGTTCAGTTTTGGAGATTAATTTGGTTCCTTCAAAATCAATTTCATGTCCTGTAGCTTTAAGGTGCTGGTAGAGGAAGGAAGTTGTTTCTTTTTTTTCTTACTGCATTCTTGTGTTCTTTTTTTATATTGAAAAAGTTTTATTGAGTTTTACAAATTTTTTAGGTAGGGTAGGGTAAGGTGAGTTGAGAAAATATTTTGAGAACTTTCATGTCGAGATCGTTGGCCCCCTCCAGGGCTTCTTAACAAAACATAGATAATACATATTTCAATAGTACTACAAGGTGGAGAGAAGTGCATACATCATTGTAAATTCCAAATTCCATGCTAGCAATCGTGTACAAACATCCAAACAAAAGTTATTCTGTATTAAAAAAGTCATTTTTTAGATCTAAGTCTCTTGGCAATTGTGTCTTCTTGTTCTCCTCCCTGACCCCCAGTGGGCGGGGCCGGGGCCCCCTCCGCTCCTCCAGTTTCATCCCCCAGGATAGAGGAATATTTTTTAAGAAAGGCTTCCGCCTCAACAACTGTTTTAATCCTTACTCTTCCTCCGTCCCAGAACACCAACATCCCTTCTGGCATCACCCACTTGAACCAAATCCCCTGGTTAAACAATTTTTTAGATAAGAAGGAATATTTCCTCCTCACCTCTCTAATCTTTTTCGGGATCTGCTTCAAGATAGTGACTTCCTTTTGTTGGTACGTTAACGGACCCTCTCTCTGCGCCCTCAATATTCCCTCCCTGGTAGACCTTCTAACAAATTTAATATGTATCTCTCTGGGTAGTTCATTTATCCTGGCATATGCTGAATTTATTCTATAAACCAGGTCAATGTCCCCCCTGATCTCTTCCTTAGGTTTGTGTAAGTAGTCTGCTAAAATTGTGCTCATAACTTCAGGAAGGCATTCACCAGATTCTTCCGGAATGTTCTGAAATCTTAAAAAATATGACATCCTTTCAAAATCCATCCTAGACATATGACCAGTTAAATCTCCAATTTCAGTATTAACATTTTTCAGTTCTCCCTTTGCCCCAGCCAGCCCCACTTCCAACTCTTCAGTCTTCTGTGTATTCTGCATCAATTTCTTCTGTGTCTCCAAAAGCTCTAATTTAGAACTGCAGTGGTCTTTTCTAAGCTCTTTAATTTCCAGTACCAAAGAGTGTAACACTTCCTCCATAGCTGTCATTCTTGCTTCAATGCCTGATTGTTCTGGTTGCTTTTTAGAAGCCATGGTAAGCTGTTTAAGTCAGTGCCACTAAGATGGCGTTTTTTGGGTGCGGCCGCTGGAGCAAGTCCAGAGAAAAAGTTCAAATCAGAGTTGTAGAAAGTTATAAAATCCAGAGAGAAAGGCAATTTTCACAGTCAATTATGAAGACAAAGAAGGCACTCCAGGGAAGGAATCAATTAATCACAAAAATCCTCCATTGGTAGAGAGAGGCAGTCCAGGTCACAAAGGAATGTTGGAAATTTTCCATAAAGAATAGTCATTTAAGAACAAAGGGAAGTCATCTTCCCCCGCCCAGTCTGGAAGCCAGCAGGAGAAAGCAACAGAGAAAATTGTTCCAATAAAGCCGGACTTAGATACATTGTAACTAGAAACAAACCGCAAGGGACTTTCACTTCTTCAACAAAGTCCGGATGAGAAATCTCCACTTCCTCGCACTCGAGGAGCCATTTCCAAACGCCCTGCTGTAAATCCGAGGGGGGGGGGGTTAACAAACACCCCCCTCCATCATTTCTTTTAATCAAAGCTGCCAGCAAAAAATTCAAAGTCACTTACACTCCACCTCACCGCCAAAGCCCCGGCAAAGCCATCCGGCTCGAACGCTCCCGCTCTCTCCAAATCCGCTATTTGTTACCATCCTCCGTTGGCGAAGGGAACCAAGCCCCCCGAGGCATGTCTTCTTCCTCCTAGACCGAAGACAAGGAGCCCGCCCGGCCGCCGCCAGGCTAGAAAGGTCCAGGCAAGCCGATCCTATGGGGGGGTCCCTTAAAAAAGGCACGCCCCGCCCCGTTTGGGGCCGAAAAAAGAACAAAACGGTGGACAAGTCCCAGGACTCGTCCGTCGCCGCCAGAAGCCGGAACAGGAAGCTCCATTCTTGTGTTCTGTGATGCGTGCATTTAGTCTCCTATTGGTTTGTCCTATGTATGTTGCAGGGCAGATTTTGCATGGAATTTCGTACATTCCTTGATACCTCCCACCTCCCAGACATCTGGAAACCAGCACTAGCCAACAAATGAGCCCCACCCACTACCCAGGCCATTACAATACAAAAGAACAACAAACACACATGCAGCACCAATCAGCACCAATCTACCAATCATGATGCAACTACACAGCCAACCAACCCACTCACAGAACTGAAGCCAGCACTCCACCCCACACCCCACCAAGATTTATAGAAAGATGGCAGCTCTGAATCCGAAAACACCAGCCTGAAGATGGCAAGTGAGACCTCGCCAAAACGTTGCCAAGACAATCTCAATCTTACATGGGAAAAGACCCGAATACAACAAGACCAGCATACCTACACCCGTGAAAATCTACAAATATATATATGCATGCATGCATGCATGCATGTATGTATGTATGTATGTATGTATGTATGTATGTATGTATGTATGCTGAAAGCTACATACCACCCAGGTTTTGATATCTGTTGGACTCTTGTTGCTTCTGATATTTTAAGTAATGCATAAAATATTATTCTAATTTGAAATGGGAAGCTACCATAATACAAATAAAACACCAATTTCAGTCACCCACTTCATTTCCAAGTATCTGTCTAAGTTCTATCTGTGTACCTATGTGTGTATCTTTAAAAAAATATTGTCAGTATGTTCATACATTGAAATTTGATGTTGCACTGATGTCACCTTTGTTATTTATTATTTAATACTAAATAAACTATTTTAGACATTGCAGAAAGTATTATATTCTGCCTCTGATTTATTCAAAACATAAATTGATCAGGAAATAAAAATGCATTCCATAAAATTACTTTGATTTGTATAAAACTTCTATAATATATTAATGTTTAGCTTTAATTGCAAATAGAGCTTAACTATCCAATAAAATATAATATATTTAATATGTACAAATAGCTAAAATTAAGGGCAGCAGCTTTCTGGTCAGAAAACAAGACAGCTTGAAGAGTAAACTAAGGGCGAAAGAAAGAATTGGCTATTCAAATGGCAAATTAAATGTTAAATGTGACAGAATAAGGTCTAGGAGATCCCCTTACACCTTCTGAAGGTTCAGGGCAATGTGGAAAGGGAGCTTGAGACCAATTGATTCTTGCTTTCTCAAGCAGAAAAAAGGCATAGAAAACGGATTCAAATTTGAACAGAGCAGAACAGAATAACAGAGTTGGAAAGGATCTTGTAGGTCATCTAGTCTAACCCCCTGCTCAAGCAGGAGCCCCTATACCATTTCTGACAGATGTCTGTCCAGTCTCTAATTTACCAAGGAGTAGTGTTTTTTTAATTATCTTCTCCAGAATCTCCCCAGGTATTGATGTTAGACTGATTGGTTTGTAGTTTCTTGGGTCTGTTTTTCCCCCTTTTTTGAAGATGGGAACTACATCAGCTCTTTTCCAGCCTTCCAGTTCATCGGTGCTCCAATATTTCTGAAAGATGTGATACAGTGGTTCTGAGAGACATCTGCCTGCTCCTTTAGAACTCTGGGTTGTAATCCGTCAGGTCCCAGTGATTTATATTCATCAAGATCAGACAGGTGTTCTCTTACCATCCTTTTGCTTATTTTAACATTTATTTCTAGTCTGTCTTTCATAGTTATGTTTTTGGTAGGTTGGGTGGTAGTTTCTTTTTGCTTGAAGACTGATGCAAAGAATGAGTTAAGCAGCTCTGTTTTGTCTCTACTGCCTGTTACTTCCTTGCAATTTTCTCTCTTTAGTGAGCCGACTGTTTCCTTGATTTGTTTCTTATTTTTATATGTCGAAAGAAACTTTTTTTATTAGCTTGTTGCATTGTTCAACAAAAGTTGAATTTTGTCCATTTTGAGTCTTTGCTTTCCTGACTTTGTCTTTGCAGATTCTACCTAACTGCTGATATTCTGCCTTCGTAAGATGTCCCTCTTTCCATTTTTTGTTCTTATCCTTTTTATCTTTCCATTTATTCTTTGTGCAGCTATGCTGGTTTCTTATTGGATTTCTAATTTTTCTTTTTCAGTGGTATTGTGCTGGACTGGGCTTTTATGATTATATTTTTAAAGTTTCCCGAGCTTCTTGAATTGTTTTTCCATTTAGGGTTTTCATCCAAGGAATGTTTCCCAAGTTCTCTCTAAGTAAAAATCAGATCTTTTAAAATCTAAGGCTCTGGTATCATTGTGTTCTCTTGCTTGTATTTGCATAATGTTGAATTCCAGTATGACATGGTCACACCCAGGTTTCCTGCAGTTTCAACTCCCTCTAGTACTTCTTATCTGTTCATGGGAATTACATCCAGTATGGCTGTCTCTCTAGTTCCCTCCTCTACCTTTTGGACAACAAAGTTGTCAGCTAGATTGGTCAGGAACCTATTCGATTTTTTACTTGGTGCAAAATTAGTCTTCCAGTTGATGTCAGGGTAATTGAAGTCCTCCATTACTATTATAGTGTGTTTCCTACATATATTTGTTAAATGGTTAGCAGAATCTATTTTTCCTACTTGGTTGGGTGGCATACACCTATTGCAATGTTATCCTTTTTTTCTTTTATATTGACCTATATGCATTCTAGGAGGTTTTCATCTTTGGTTTCATGCATATTCTGTAGCAATATAGTAATCTTTTATATAATGCAACTCCACCTCCTCTTTGATATGGTCTGGGTTTTCTTAATAGTTTGTATTCTTCTATCAGTATGTTCCAGTCATGGGTTTCATCCCACCAAGTTTCAATAATTGCAACTATATCATATCTACTCTATGTATTAATAATTCAAGTTCACCCTGTTTGTTCCCCAAACTTTAAAAATTTGTATATAGGCATTTGAGATCCATACGTCTAATGCTAATATGCTTTCTATGTCTTCTATTCGGTGTTTGATTTTTGTCTTCCTTCCCAATGCTCCTTAACTTTTTTATTTGATTTGTTTTCTAAGAGTTTTTGCTTGGAATTAAATCCTAGAGATCCTAAAGATTGGTCACACTCTCCCCTAAATTTTTAGTTATAAGTCGTCCTGATAAGTTCAGCTAGTCGTTTTCCGAAAATATTCTTCCCAGTTTTTGTGAAGTGTAGCTCATCTCTCGCCAAAAGCTTTCATGGAGATAGGGCAGAGCATAGTCCAGGAATCAAAAGTTCTCTTTAACCAGTGGCTCACTCTATAATTTTTTGTTCTTTTCCTGGATGTTGGCCTTTCATTGGAAGTAGTGATGAAAAAACTATTTGTGCAGCTAACTACTTAGCTTTCTTGCCTAGCTACTCATAATCATTCAATATTGTTTTCAGGTTCATTTTCATGTCATTTGTCTCTACATGTAATAGTAGAAAAGTGCAGTAATCTGTGGGTTTTATTATTTTGATTAGGTTTTCAGCCACATCACTGATTTTTGCTCCAGGGAGACAACATACCTCTCTGGATTGTCTGTCTGGTCTAGAGATGGTTCTGGTTCTGTTCCCTTGAGAATCGACTCTCCTATCACCAACACTCACCTTCCCCCCCCCCTAGAGAGCGTTGGGGTATTTTTCCACCTAGCACAGAAGCACTTGATGATGCTTCTTTTCCAGGTATCTGCATGTTTTCTTCTAGGAAGAGTCCATGAAATTGATTGGCTTCAGTGCTCAGTCCCATGACTCTACAACACCGGTCTCAAACTCGTGGCATCACACGGCCATCATGTGATATTTTGCGACTTTTTTTTCCTTTGCAGAGTTGGGGTGGGCGTGGCCTGCACATGACACATCTGGTTTGCATGCCACCAGTTTGACCCCCTGCTCTACAACATGCCGATAAATCATGACTCCTTCCAAAAAAAGGTTACAATTGTCCAACGTATGTTTTCCCCATTCTAACTATTTTTTTTATATTAAAAAAGTTTTATTGAGTTTACATTTTTTGTGGGGTAGGGTAAGGGATACATAGACATTTTGAGAGTGGTCACGTCAAAGTCGTCGGCTCCTCCGGTACCTCAAGTTACATTATGAAAAAGAAAAGAAACATTTCACATAACCCATTCTAACTATTGATTATGCCTATCTATATAAATAAAAATGTAACAAGAGTTTGTTCAAAACTGCTAATCTCCGAAAGTCCTGCACCGATCACTTCCACATTTTCACACAACGTTCCTTTCAGGTATGGCACCAATGATATATATAGATTGTGGAAATGTCACACCTGTGCCAGGTACACGCCATGGAAATGTAAAAAATTGTAAAAAAAGGTAGGTAGATGGATACAGAGAGATATTCCTTTATGACATAAGATACTCTGTCCATAACTCTGTCAAGGAGAAATTCAGCAGGTAGGTAGGTAGGCAGCTATAGCAATAGAGAGAGGGAGGGAGAAATGCAGTAGGTAGGTAGGTAGGTAGGTAGAGGGATAGAGAGGGAGAGGGAGAAATACAGTATGTAGGTAGGGGGTTATATGGTGGTTGTGTGTAGGTGTTTGTGTGTTCAGGTGTAGATCTACACATAGATTGGTTGGCCATTTAACCAGACTTGGCCACAGCAACGTCTATATAAAATTTAAACTATCAAGCCAGTTTATGCTACTTCTATTTTTCCAACGTCACAGAATGTTACATAGAACCTGGATCAATCAGTTGGATCCAATATGAAGATTAGTATGTTTCAAACAAAGAGGTGTATATATTTAAGTTAAACCCTCTGAAAACAAAGAAGCTTCTGAAGCTTCTCATGTTACATATGAACATATGTTACCCTTACAGCTACCTTGCATGAACAATCACTCTTTGTCAGACATGAGAATGAGTATGGCTGAGGATAATAGCTTTTAAGAATGTAGTAATTGCTACTCTGCCCTCCCTTGTCTATTAAAATTGAATGTCTTTGCAAAGTGCATCAATGGATTCCTCATCCAGTAGGCAAAGATGATTCAAAATAGTTTCTTTCAAACAGTGAGATCAGTGATAGGAGGGTTAAGTTAACACTACTTTAATATCAAAGAAGTGCTTAAATAATTACCACCTTTGTCTTCCTATTCAGTAACTGTCTTCCCTGCCACATTCTTTTAAGAGACAACTGTTCTCCTCCCCCAGTTGCTTATCTACAGGTTGCATATATCCATCCTACCTTTAGAAAACCATTAATATACCTCCTAATCATCATCAGAAAGTCATTGTTTAAGTAGCAGTGCAGACACGAGAGTGTATTTTAATGCATGATTTCCCCTTCGCTTGGAATAACATGCTATGGCTTTATCTTCCAAACATGGTTTATCTTTCTTTGATGTCACTACAGCTATGACTTGAAATGAAATTTTCTAATGGTCTCTCTATTAATATGTATGTTTATGTGCCCATGAGTGTATGCACACACTCATACAGGTTTCCATAGTTTGGCTTCAATTTTAATTCTGCTAGACAAATCATTGTCTTTTATCAAACAAACTAGCCGTTCCCAGCCACACGTTGCTGTGGCCCAGTCTGGTTCAATGGCCAACCAATCTGTGTGTAGATCTACACCTGCACACACAAATACGTACACACAACCACCGTATAACCCCCAAGCTACCTACCTACTGTATCTCTCCCTCTCCCTCTCTATCCCTCTACCTACCTACCTACCTACCTACTTACCTACCTACCTACCTACCTACCTACCTACCTACCTACCTACCGCATTTCTCCCTCCCTCTCTCTATCCCTATAGCTGCCTACCTACCTCAGGGGTCGGTTCTCTCGCCCGTCCTGTTCAACACCTATATGAAACTGCTGGGCGAGATCATCCGTGGTTTTGGGGTAGAATACCATCAGTACGCTGATGATACTCAGCTGTACATCTCTACCCCTAACCACCCCAACGATGCCGTTGAAGTGATGTCCCGGTGTCTGGAAGCCGTGCAGGTCTGGATAGGGAGGAACAAGCTCCGACTCAACCCATCCAAGACCAAGTGGCTGTGGTTTCCAGCATCTCGATATAGCCAGTTAGTTCCATCTCTGGCTATCGGGGGTGAGTCATTAGCCCCCACGGAAAGGACTCGCAACTTGGGCATCCTCCTGGATTCTCGGCTGTCCATGGATGACCATGTGACAGCTGTGGCCAGGGGAGCTTTCTATCAGGTTCAACTGATACGACAGTTGCACCCCTTTCTAGATTGGGACGCCCTACGCACGGTCACTCAACCCCTCGTTATCTCCCGCCTGGACTACTGCAATGCTCTCTACATAGGGCTTCCCTTGAGATGCACCCGGAGACTCCAGCTAGTGCAGAATGTGGCCGCGCGGGGGATTCTGGGAGTCTCACGGTGCTCCCGTATAACCCTTCTCCTGCGCGAGCTGCACTGGCTGCCTGTGGTCTTCCGGTTGCGCTTCAAGGTGTTCAATCAATCAATCAATCAATCAATCAATCAATCAATCAATCAATCAGTTTAATTTGTAGACCACTCCCTCTCCCCAAAGGGACTCGGGGCGGTGCACAGGAAATTAAAAAGCATACAAACATAGAACCATTATAAATATATAAAATCGAATTAAACCAACTATAAACCTGCGCTAAAAACCTAAAATCCTTAAAAATTAAACCCCATTAAAAACCCAATTAAAACAGTTTAAAAATTCAGACTAAAGGCTGGAGAGGTAGATTAGGCCAGGCCGGCCTGATGGAAGAAGTGGGTCTTTAGCTTTTGGCGGAAGGAGCGGAGGTCCGTGGTTGTTCTGAGTTCGGGGGGTAGGTCGTTCCAGAGAGTTGGGCCCACCACAGAGAAGGCCCTTCCCCTGGGCATCACCCACTGGCATTGCCTAGTGGACGGCACCCGGAGAAGTCCCTCTCTGTGGGAGCGAATCGGTCGAAGGGATGTGTGGGACAGGATGCGATCTCGCAGATAACTAGGTCCCGTGCCATGGAGCGCTTTGAAGATGGTAATCAACAATTTGAAGTGCACCCGAAAGGCCACAGGCAGCCACGTGGGAATGCCTAGAGGCTCCCAGAATTGCCCGCGCGGCTGCATTCTGGACTAGCTGCAGTCTTCGGGTGCACCTCAAGGGAAGCCCCATGCAGAGAGCATTGCAGTAGTCTAGGCGGGATGTCATAAGCACATGAGTGACTGTGCGAAGGGCATCCTGGTCCAATAGGGGACGCAACTGGCGTACCAGGTGAACCTGGTAGAACGCCCCCCTGGCCACGGCCGTCACTTGATCTTCCATAGACAGCTGGGTATCCAGGAGGATGCCCAAGTTCCATGCCCCATCCACAGGGGCTAGATGTTATTTTTATTTTATTTTATTTATTTATTTATTTTATTAAATTTATACCCCACCCTTCTCCTTGTTAGGACCCAGGGCGGTGCACAGGCATTATTAAAACCACAAAATACAATATCAATTAAAATATATTAAATTACTAGACCCGTGCTAAAAACCCATGTTAAAACCATACCAAATTGATTTATTTTTAAAAAGTCAGAAGTAGGGGCTATCCTAAGCCGGCTTGTTGGAATAGATACATCTTAAGATGTTGGTGAAAAAGGCGGAGGTCCGAGATAGTGCGAAGGTCGGGGGGTAGGTCGTTCCAGAGGGCCGGGCCCGCCACAGAGAAGGCCCTTCCCCTGGGTGTTGCCAACCAGCATTGCCCCGCTGATGGCACCCGGAGAAGACCCTCTCTGTGGGAGCGGATCGGATGAAGGGATGTATGGGGCAGGAGGCGGTCTCGTATATAACTAGGCCCCGAGCCATGGAGCGATTTAAAGATGGTCGTCAGCACCTTGAAGCGCATTCGAAAGGCCACAGGCAGCCAGTACAGCTCGCGCAGGAGAGGTGTTACGTGGGTTTGCCTTGGGGCACCCATAATCACCCGCATGGCCGCATTCTGTACTAACTGTAGCTTTCGAGTGCACCTCAAGGGGAGCCCCATGTAGAGAGCGTTACAGTAATCCAGCCGGGATGTCACAAGCGCTTGAGTGACTGTGCGAAGGGCTCCCCGGTCCAGTAAGAGGTGCAACTGGCGTATCAGGCGTACCTGATAGAACGCCCCCCTGGCCACGGCCGTCACATGGTCCTCCATGGTCAGCCGGGAATCCAGGAGGACACCCAAGTTGCGCGCCCTCTCCACAGGGGCCAGTTGTTCGCCCCCAATGGCCAGTGTTGGACTTATCTGGCTGAACCGGGGTGCCAGAAACGACAGCCACTCGGTCTTGGACGGGTTGAGTTTGAGTTTGTTACTACCCATCCAGAACCGTACGGCCTCCAGACACCGGGACAGCACCTCGACGGCATCGTTGGGGTGGTTTGGGGTGGATATGTACAACTGAGTGTCATCAGCGTACAGATGGTATTCCACCCCAAAACCACGGATGATCTCGCCCAGCGGCTTCATGTAGGTGTTAAACAGGAGTGGCGAGAGGACCGACCCCTGAGGGACCTCACATGTGAGTGGCCTCGGGGATGACCTCTGCCCTCCTGCCAACACCCATTGCGACCGACCAGAGAGGTAGGACGAGAACCACCGTAGGACGGTGCCTCTCAGCCCCAACCCCCCCAATCGGTGCAATAAGATACCATGGTCGATGGTATCAAAAGCCGCTGAGAGGTCTAATAGGACAAGGATAGAGGAACAACCTCTATCCCGTGCCCTCCAGAGATCATCCACCAACACGACCATGCCATTTCGTTGCTGTGACCGGGTCGGAAGCCGGACTGGCGCGGGTCTAGATAATCAACTTCCTCCAGATGTCGGGGAAACTGTTGGGCCACCACACTCTCAACAACCTTCACTAAAAAGTGAAGGTTGGAGACGGGATGATAGTTCTCTAATAAAGCTGGATCCAGGGATGGTTTCTTGAGGAGGGGCCTCACCACCACCTCTTTCAAAACAGTGGGCAAGTACCCCTCACTCAGAGATGAATTCACAATGCCCTGGAGCCAGCCTCGTGTCACCTCCCAGGATGCCAGTACAAGCCAGGAGGGACACGGGTCCAATAAACATGTGGTGGCTCTAAGGTTCCCCCGCAACCTGTCCATATCCTCGGTAGTAACAAAGTCGAACTCCTCCCAAGGTGTAATCTCAAGACCAGCGCTGGACGCCTCGACTGGACCAAAAGTGGAGGGCAACTCGTTCCGAATCTGAGTGATTTTGTCCTGCAGAAATACTCCAAATTCCTCTGCTCGACCCTGCAGAGGGGCTTCCCGCGGCCTCAGATGGAGGAGGGAGCGGGTCACCCCAAACAGGGCGGCAGGGCGGTTTTCCGCGGATGCAATAAGAGTGGAGCAATACTCACATTTGGCCACTCTTAGCGCCACTAAGTAAGTCCTAATATGGTCTCTCACTAGTGTTCGGTCAGCTTCGGATCGAGAAGATCTCCACCTACTCTCTAGGCATCTCTTGCGGCGTTTCATCGCCCGAAGCTCCTCGGTAAACCAAGGAGCCTGGGTGACTCGGCGCCACATGAGAGGCCGCAAGGGCGCGACTCGGTCCAGGGCCCCCATGGTCGCAATATACCATGCGGCCACTAGATCCTCAGTCGAGCCGCGGGGCAGGGACACAGGTACTGGCCCAAGCTCCCTCTGGAACCTTTCTGGGTCCATCAGGCGCCTGGGGCGGAACCAACTCGGTGTCTCCGGTTCCGCCTCCCCGCGGTGGGGTGTGACGGTTGGAAAGTCTATCCGAAGGAGAGAGTGATCTGTCCATGACAAGGGTAAGATGACTAAATCACCTGTTCTGAGATCACTAATCCAGTGTCCAGAGACAAAAATCAGATCCAGCGTGTGTCCTCCCTCGTGAGTGGGGCCCTGAACTACTTGGGTCAGGTCCATGGCCGTCATGGAAGCCATGAACTCCCGAGCTGCCTCGGATGTTTCGCCCGCTGACGGCAGGTTAAAGTCCCCCATGACTATAAGTCTGGGGGTCTCCACCGCCATCGTGGCGATCACCTCGAGTAGCTCGGGCAGGGCTGCTGTTACATAGCGGGGAGCCAGGTATACAACTAGCAAGCCCAACTGCCTCCCTAGGCCCCATTTCATGAAGAGGGACTCACAGCCGGTCGTCTGAGGCACAGTAGTCTCCCTCGGCTCCAGACTTTCCTTAACAATAACCGCCACCCCCCCACCCCTGCCTAGGGCCCTAGGCTGATGAAATGCACGGTAGCCTGGTGGGCACATTTCCACGAGGGGTAAACCCCCCTTGGGGCCCAACCAGGTTTCCGTGATTCCCACCAGGTCCGGGTCCCCCTCTGACACAAGGTCATTAATGAGGGGGGCTTTGTTCACCGCGGACCTGGCGTTACAGAACATCAGCCTAGGGCCCCGGCTCTGTAGTCCCTGACTGCCTAGCCCATGAGTGGAGCACAGGGGGTTGTGGCAGGCGACCGCTTTTAGCCAGCGACCGCGCGTCCCCAACCCACGATGGACATCCTGTCTCCCACCGCCCCTGCCCCTCCCCAAGACCAATCGAATGGGACAGCCCTCAACAGAGACAACCCCCAGTCCCCCTTCCCTAGTGGACTCCTCCTTTAACCTTCTTCCGCCGGCCGGCCCTATGTCTTGACCCCCCTCTGACTGAATAAACCCTCCCCCCACCCCAGAACCCCTTAAAACCCTAATTAAAAATTTATTTAAAAACCCCCTGAGCTTGCGTTTTTTCCACCTCTCTGGATTAATTAACCCATCCTTGAGATGGGCCCGAGATAAACCAAGGGGCCAAACCTGCGAGAGGGGGGACTCTCGCAGGTAAAGGAGGTCGGACCTTGAATAAAAAACCATCCCGTGGCTCCATTGCTGGCTTTAAAGGGAGGAAACGCCTAGATAAAGTGCTAGTACAAGTGCAAGTCAAGTCAAAACAGGGAAAATAGGTCATAATCAGAGTCAGTCAGTTCCTCCTCGGGTAGAGGCTTTCCACGGGGTGGCTGGAACTGTTGTTCCTTTAGGCTGACCTTGCTTCGCTCTTGCCCCCCCTCCCCATAGATGTTTTACCAGGGAGTCCTGGGGGGGAGGGTTCCCTCCACTATTCTACCAGGCCTCCACAGGGCCTCTCCGCGTCGCAGGCTCGCCACTCCACGCCAGGGCCTCAGCCAGGGCCTCCACCACTCCAACAGGCCTCTGCTGGGGCCTCCGATGCTCCATCGGTCCGCCGCGCCTCCCGTTCCTCTGCGGCCGCCAACCTCACCAGCCATCCCCTGTGGAGGCTTTCACCCGGCCTCGCTGCTCCACAGGGGCCTCCGCCGGGTTCAAGATGGTCCACGCAGCTCTGCTGCTGCTCCGCCGCCGCTCCGCCATTCTACCACTGGCTTTCCAGCGTTCCGGCGCTCCCTCCAGCGCTCCGCTGCCACTCCGCCACTCCGCCGGGGGCCGCCGGCCTCCGCCGACCTCCGCTGGGACCTCCGGCCTTTTGGCGCTCTCCGCCGCCGCTCCGCCGGGGCCTCCGGCCTCCACCGGCCTCCACCAGGGCCTCCGGCCTCCACCGGCCTCCACCAGGGCCTCCAGGTCTTCCGGCGCTCGCCGCCGCCGCTCCACCACTCCATCGGGGGCCTCTGGCCTCCACCGGCTTCTGCCAGGGCCTCCGGCCTTCCAGCGCTCCCTCTGCTGCCACTCTATCACTCCACCAGGGCCTCCAGCCTCCGCTCGGCCTCCGCCAGGGCCTCCGGCATTCCGGCCTGCCGGTGTTTTCTTCCGGCGTTTTCCTCCCGGCTCCCCCCGCGCCTCCCGTCTCAGCCGTCACACTTACCGGCGTTGGAAAGGCCTCAGTGTGACGGCTGGGTCTTCAACTTGCTGGGCCAGCCCTTACCGATCACCCCAAAGGGGCTGGCCGCGTCCTCCGGAGCCAAATGGGCCTCCGGTCACCATCGCCTCAAAGCTCCGCCGCCATTCCTTCGCGCATGTTCACATGTAACTTTCTGTTCACCCCCTATGGCCAGTGATGGAGTAAACTGGTTGTACCCTAACCCAAACCACAGCCACTCGGTCTTGGACAGGTTGAGTCTGAGTCTGTTCCTTCCCATCCAGACCCGCACGGCTTCCAGGCACCGGGACATCACTTCGATGGCATGGTTGGGGTGGTTTGGGGTAGATATGTACAGCTGTGTATCGTCAGCGTAGAGAACCACAGATGATCTTGCCCAGCAGCTTCATGTATGTGTTAAACAGGAGCGGCAAGAGGACCAACCCCTGAGGCACCCCACATGTGAGGGGTCTCGAGGCCGACCTCTGCCCTCCTGCCAACATAAATTGCGATCGACCGGAGAGGTAGGAGGAGAACCACCCTAAAACAGTGCCCCTCACCCCCAGCCCCTCCAGCCGATGCAATAGGATACCATGGTCGATGGTATCAAAAGCCGCCGAGAGGTCTAATAGGACCAGGATGGAGGAACAACCCCCATCCCTGGCCCTCCAGAGATCATCGACCAACGCGACCAATGCCGTCTCAGTGCTGTGTCCGGACCGGAAGCCAGACTGGCGCGGGTCCAGATAATCAATCTCCTCCAGGTGATGGGGAAACTGTTGTGCCACCACACTCTCTACAACCTTTGCCAAAAAGTGAAGGTTGGAGACCGGATGATAATTTACTAACAATGCTGGGTCCAGGTAAGGCTTCTTGAGGAGGGGTCTCACCACCGCCTCTTTCAAGACGGTAGGCAAGGACCCCTCACTCAAGGAAGCATTCACTACTTCCTGGAGCCAGCCTCGTGTAACCTCCCAGGATGAAGATGGTTAGTAATCATCTTCAAAGCGCTCCATGGCACTAGTCCTGGCTGTTTGTGAGACCGCCTCCTGCCACACACCTCCCTTCGACCTGTCCGCTCCCACAGAGAGGGCCTCCTCAGGGTGCCGTCTGCCGGTCAATGCCCCCCGACATTCGTACCATCACGAACCTACGCCTCTTCCGCCGGGTGCTTAAAACGCACTTCTTCCATCTGGCTGGCCTGACATAGATTAATGACTAATTTTAAATTTAATTTTAATAATTTTAACTATTTTAGCAGAGATTTAATTATTTAATTCCATTTTATACTGTGTTTACTTGTTGTGGGTTTTTATCTCTTCTGTGCACCGCCCTGAGTCCCACCCAGGAGAATAGGGCGGTATATAAATTTGAAAAATAAATAAAATAAAATAATAAAATAAAATAAATACCTACCTACTGTATTTCTCCTTGAATCTTATGGACAGAGTATTTTATGTCATAAAGGATGACATAATACCTGTGGCCCTCTGCTCTCTCTGTATCCATCTACCTACCTTTTTTACAATTTTTTTACCTTTCTGTTACATGTAGGTGGCACAGGTGTGACATCTACACAATCTATATATATATCATTGGTGCCGTACTTGAAAGGAACATTGTGTGAATATTTGGAAGCGTTCGGTGCAGGACTTTCGGAGATTAGCGGTTTTGAACAAACTCATAGTTACATTTTTATTTATATAGATTATTCCTATAAGATATTCAATTGGGTCTCCAAGTGCTATCATGTTCTTCCTCGTTGTGATTTTTACTGAATATATTATTTTATGTAATCCATCTCTAAAGGTCTTATCGGTGGATATTCTATCCTTCTGACATTTTTTGAGTGCTTTTCTGCACATTAAATGCTTCTAATTATTTTCCCTTAAAAGCTGCTTGTTCCCAATATTCTCTTTTCCAACACAGGCTTTTCCTACCAGACACACACTTTGTGAAAGTTCCACCTGCACTTGGCAACAAAACATTTTGTAGAATTTTACAGCATTTTTATTGAATGTTATATTTGTATATGTGAAATGCAACAAATTACAACAATCCAAGAATTGTATACTGAGATCTGCTTGTGCTTTTGAATTCACACACACACACACACACACTCCTTGAGTTACAAATGTAATGGAGCCTGCCCATTCCGTGGGAGTTGTGAGAGTGAATCTCGTACCTTGAATGCAATCACTCCCTCCTTTTCCCCACGCATTTGCTAATGCGCAGTTCGGTATGTGTAAATGCGGTATTTCAGGATGGAGAAAGCCACGGGGAAGCCAAGTGATGGAACAGACAACCTGTGTAAGACTACCCAAGGTCTCCCCAACCCACTTAAATATCTCATGCTCCCCACAATTGCTTCCCCCACCCACCCAACCTGATGCGCCAGGTCACTTACTGTATGAAGATCTAGCAAGCTGTCTCCCCTCCAGCCTCTCAGCTGTGTGCACCCCTCTGGAGCTCTGTTTTTGCACCCGCAGGCCTTGTCTGGCACTTTGCAGCCCCAAATGGAGCTTTGGAGGGGAAGGGCCAGGCCAGGTGGCCTCTTGCCCACTGCTGCTCCTGGTGCAGAAGCCACTGAAGGTGGCCTTTTTGCTTAGTTCAGTGCAGCAGCAGCGCCTCTGGGATCAGTTCCACAAGCCGAAGGACACCGAGAGCCACCTTGCTGCCATGATAATTCATTCCGTCATCCACCTGCGGACCCACCAGTGGCCTCTTTTGGTCGACCTGGGGAAGCAGGCTCAGACCTGGCTGTTGATGAGTTCCTCTTTGGAAGAGGAGGAGGCCCAAGCCCAAGCCCTCTCTGACCTGGTGCCGGACATGGTGGAGGAAGGGGGTGGTGATAAGGTTCCCAAGAACAACCCAGAAATCCTGTCCCTTGAGCAGAACCTCTAGGATGCCATCAAGTTTGGCAACCCTGTGCTGCTGACAGCGTTTGAAAAGTCCATTCCCCGGTGTTCGGCCCTCCAGCAGTTCATGGAGAAGGAAGTGCCAGGCGAGGACTGTGCAGGGTAAAATGGAGCTATGATGCTCTGTTTTGGGCTGCAAAGGGGGCTTTGCAAATGGAGGGAAAGCTCCAGTGTTTCAGGCCTTTCCTCCATTTGCAAAGCCTTTCTCTCTAGATTTCGCCCAGGCCTCCATTTGCAGAGAACAGAGGCCTAAAGTCCTGTGAGACCATGAGACGTCACTAGCATGAGATCTCACGTGATCTTGCAGTACTTTAGGCTTCCATTCTCTGCGTAGTCACTGAAGGTCTGACGCGTCAAAACAGCCTAAGAAAGCAAAGAATCTCTAGATCTTCACAAGGTGAATCCAGAGGCCTATTCCCTATGAAGACCCGGAGGGGAATAGGCAGGGCGAAAGTTGCAGAGTCTCTGCGATCGTTCATAAGGGTGAACAACTGCTGTGGTCCTGCAACATTAATAGTTGCAGGACTTGTTTGTAAAGACTAGGGTGCTTATCATGTAATTTTGGATGTTTGCTAAAGGAAAGCTTGTAACCTGGGAATTACCTGTAACTTGTTGTACACATCTAAAATTTGGATGGGACACAGTTGCCGTTGATCCCAATAAGTTCTTTTAATGCTAGGGAGTGAGAACGGGCTTACATTTCCACCTGTAATGTTACCCTTTGTTTTCCCTTTTGTCCAATGTTATCCAAATGTCAGTGGAATTCCTTCCAGATTTATTAGAAGTAAAGGTACAACTTCAATATTGGATCAAATGCAAATCTTGTCATTGTGTGATGATATTGAGCATATCTTTTCAATTTCTACAATTTTAAAAGAAAGCCTATATGGAAAGTCTGTCATGGTGTAGTCCTAATCCCGCAAAGGAAGTTATAACTAAGTTTGCTTGAAAGCAATGGAAATTAAATTTACTGATCTGTTTCATTTGGCTTTAATGATGTGTTACTTACATGGGGCATAACCATATTATCTACAATTTAGAACATTGTTTTAATTGTTCAGTTTCTTACATAGGCACATTGTTTCTTCAGGAAGCATATTATTTCCATAGTTGGCCATACAGTGCTAAAATAATTTGATGTCAAGTCCACAGAGCGATTCCCCATGGTCATTCTTCTGAAAAGGTCTAACAAAGCAATTACTATCCTCAATGTGTACAGGAGAACTTTCTGGTGGATCAGGTCCTTGGCTTTCATTATAACTTTTCATTTCCAGTTTTCTATTTGTAATGTGTGTATAAAAGATCTCTTTTCACCCTATTGTTTTTGCTCTAAAAGCCACTTTATTCTTAATAAAAGGAACAATAAGTGCCAGTTGTAAAATAATTTGTCAATCACTTACAATTGTAAAACACCTTCCTTTGGACCTCTCAGAGTGTTTCAGAAAAGATAAAAACAAATAAAATAGAACTACAATTACACTGAAGTGACAGAATTAAAATGATCAGTTTTATATCTTGAATTTTGTTGCTAGTATTTGACAAGGGACAATTGTTTGAATGAACTCCCTGGAAGGAGCCAAAGTGAACAACAGTCTGGCCTATTCTGAGCACTGAATTAGCTTTTCAGCAGGACCCTCATTAGAAGCAAAATTGAAGCTGAGCTGAAAACCACCTTTCCTCCCTACAGTTGAAGGTACTTAGTTGACTTCAAATTTAACCTCCCAGCTATTTTGCTGTTCCTTTATGCCGGCCATTGAGACCATTTAATGGGTTTTTCCTTTTCTTTGGGGGATTTTACTGAAAGAAGAGTAGTGTTAATAATTTCTAGGACTGTAACTTTTAATGAAACATAATAATGGGTGGTTCAGTTTTAAATCAATACTTAGTGGTGTAAAGTCAATATCAGAGTCTTCTCAAACTGTTGCATTCCCCGTCCTCCAGATCTGTTCAGTGATAAGATCAGGGGTGGGTTTCAGCTGGTACGGACTGGTACGGGTGTACCAGTTGGTGAAATGTACTGTGTCTTAGCGCACCCGTTCTTCCGGAGGCCCCAACAAGTCCACGTGGCGTGTGCTGCCCTCTTCTCTGTGATAGCCGTGTTTCCAATTGGAAATGAGGTGGCTGTGAAGGAGAAGGAAACGTGTCCTGCATGTCTTCCTCAAACAGGTGAAGAAGAAACAGGGGACGGGGATTCGTTGGACAAGCCCAGGGGCCTGTGCTGCGCTCTCCTCTGACAGCCGCCTCGTTTCCAATAAAGAGGGTGGGGAATCCATGCAATTTCCTCTCTCTCCATGGATTCCTGTCCCCCTTCATTGGAAATGAGGCGGCTGTCAGAGGAGAGAGCAGCGCAGGCCCCTGGGCTTGTCCAACAAATCCTTGCCTCCTGTTCCTTCTTCACCTGTTGGACAACCCACATGGTGTGCGCTGCCTTCTTCTCTTTGCAGAGGGAGGAAATTGCATGGATTCCCCACTCCTTTCATTGGTAATGAGGCAGCTGTCAGAGGAGAGGGCATGTGAGACCAGGGCATGCACAGGGTGAGTGGAGTTTGTGACCAACTTTAAAGTGAATGGGGCTATTTGTTACTAAATGGGACAGAGAACATAGAGGGATGCAAGGGAACATTGAGGTTATCTAGTCCAACCCCTTCCCAAGGCAGGAGTCCTTACACTTCCTTCTCTTTGAGAGTTGTCAGTGTCAGACATGAGGGAAATGGTGTGTGTGCGTATGAGAGAGAGAGAGACAAAGATAGAAAGAGAGAGGGGGGGAGAATGAGAAAGAGAAAGAAGGGAAGAGAAAGAAAGTTGGAGAGAGAGAGTCAAGAAAGAAGGAAGGAAGGAAGGAAGGAAGATAAAAAAGAAAGTGGGGGAGAGAGACACAGGAAAGAAAAAAAGGAAGGAAGGAAGAAAAAGAAAGGAAGGAGGGAAAGAAAGAAAGTTGGAGAGAGAAGGAAGAAGGAAGGAAGGAAGGAAGGACATAAGAGAAAGAAAGAAAATAAGTGGGGGGGGGAGAGACAAAAGAAAGAAAGAAAGAAAGAAAGAAAGAAAGAAAGAAAGAAAGAAAGAAAGAAAGAAAGATTGTTTGGAAAAGAACTTATGATCCCAATTGAGCCCAAAATTTGGTTGCTAAGTTTCACCACATTTTCCAACTTGGCCACTCCCACCCGGTGACATGACCGCTGAGCCACTCCTACAAAACAGGCCACACCTACAGAATAGGTTCTAAAATATTTTGAAACCCACCACTGGATGACCCTTATAGGCCATCACATCTGATCCAGAGATGATCAGTGGCTTATGAGATACATAATATAAAAAGCATTGAAAGTATCAATAGGGCTTCCAGTTCCGGCTCCAGCGGCGACGGGCGAGCCTAGCGCTCGCTCGCCGCTTTGTTGCCTTTTCTGCCCCCCCACGGGGGCGAGACGCTCCGGTTACCGGAGGTCTCCCGTAGGGTCGGCTCGGAGAGGACGTTCTTCCTCACGGCGGTGGGGAGAGCGCTCCCCTCCGCGACCTAGGTGAGGAGGAACATGCTGCGGGGGGTTCTCCCTTCGCCAACGGCTGTCGGCGCCATTCACTTCAATGCAGAGGGCTGAGCGGAGAGATCGGAAGGTCTGCCGAGGCTTCAGCTGCGAGGGAGAGTGAGTTTAAAAAAGACTTTTTTTCCTTGCTGCCAGCCAGGCTGAACGGACTGGGAGGGGGGTGTTTGTTTCCAAAAAACCCCCCTCGGACTTAAGCAGCACTTTAAAATGGCTTCTCTGGAAGAGAAAGCGGAAATCTTAAATCCGGACTGTCTCTAACAAGGGAAAGTGGTATGCGGCTACTTGCAACATTGTTTCTAGGTCTGGCTGGATAAAAAAAAAAATATTTTTCTACTCTCTCCTCTGGGCTCTGAGATGGGCGGTGGAAGGTGGCTTTTCTTTGTCCCTGCCTGATTATTTCAACTATGGAAAATTCCCAGCATCTCTTTACAATTGGGACTCTCTCTGGATTTTGATGAAGAATTTTTCTCTTGCTGGATTTGTGATTTCCTTTCTGGAGTACCTTCGCTATTATAACTATTGAGTTGGAAAATTGTCTCTCTCTTGGTTCCTGAATTTTACAACGTTTCAACCTTGATCAGAACTTTTGGCTCCCGGTTAGTCTCACCAACCCCACCCTGAAAACGCCATTTTGGTGGCATTGACTTTAACAGTTAATCATGGCTCAAGAAACAGCACTGGCAAGTTTAGAACAACGGATGGCTTCTCTTGAAACTGTTATACAAACTTTGGTAAAAGAAATTCAGGCCCAGAGGGCAGACAACATCAATTTCAAGAAGGAGCTATTGGATACACGGAAGCAAGTGCTGGAAAACACACAGAAGACTGAAGAATTGGAAGGGGGGTTGGTGGGGGTTAAGGGAGAGATTTAAAATGTTATTAAAGAGGTTGGGGAAACAAATGGGCATGTGTCTAGGATAGATATGGAAAGAATGACACATTTTTTGAGATTTCAGAACGTTCTTGAGGAATCTGGTGAATGCCTCCCTGATCTTATGAGCACAATTTTAGCAGACTATTTACAAAAACCTAAAGATGAGATCAGGGGGGACATTGACCTAGCCTACAGAATTAACTCAGCATATGCCAGGATAAATGAAGTGCCTAGAGAGATACATGTGAAATTTGTTGGAAGGTCAACCAGAGAGGAAATCCTGAAAGCGCAGAGAGGTAGTCCATTAATTTACCAACAAAAAGAGGTTGCTATCTTGAAGCAGATCCCTAGAAAGATTCGAGAAGCAAGGAGGGAATTTTCCTTCTTGTCAAAAATTTTATTTGATCACGGGATTTGGTTCAAGTGGGTGACACCCGAAGGGATGCTGGTGTTCTGGGAAGGAGGAAGAGTGAGGATTAAAACAGTTGTTGAGGCGGAAGCCTTTCTTAAAAAACATTCCTCTGCCCTGGGGGAAGATCCAGGGGGGACGGAGGGGGCCGCGGCCCCGCCCGCTGGGGGCCAGGGAGGAGAAAAAGAAGATACAATAGCCAAGAGACTTAGATCGAAAAAAATAACTTTGCCTTGATTTTTCTGAACAATTTTCATAATATTTTATCTGGATTTTTGTAAATGTCTGACAGCATGGAATTGAGAATTTAGGTATATGTACTTGCTTTTACCTTGTAGTGTTATGAAAAAAAAATTTTGGGTTATTTTATACTTTGTATTTTGAGGTCTCGGAAGGGCCGACGACTCTGACGTGAATGCTCTCAAAATTTCTTTGTATCCCTTACCCTACCCTATAGAAAAAATGTAAAACCAATAAAACTTTTTCAATATAAAAAAAAAGAAAGTATCAATAAAATAGTCAAAATAACAAATAGAAGCCCAAAAGCAAGACAAAGATGCAATAAGACCAATAAAGTAGAATAAAAACAAAGCAAATCCAGAGTCGCAACATGGGTGGCATGCAAATTTAATATATAAATAAAATAAAAAAGACCACAAAAAAATTAATTAGGTATTCTATTATTATATATTGACACACACATACGTGTAAATATACACAGATATATAATTACTAAATTGAAATAGATTTCAATTTATTTTTATTAAAGTAGCCAGGAAGTTAAATCTTAGGGTTTTATTATTTTTATTTTATTTAGTTTTATTATACTATACTTGTATGCTGTGGAGAAAGAAATCCTGATTTTATATATTTTATCATGTATATATTTTACACAAAGAAAAAAGTGTGGGGTTTTGTTTTTTTGTGTAAGGGCACACAAATTCATTACCCAACCAGAACAAGTGACTTTTAAATTGATTTAAAGTGTTTTAACTACATTGAGTAAATCGAGTTTCGGTTTTGGTTAATGAAGGAAAAAGTTTTGTACTGAGTGACTGAGAACTTTTTTATGTGGTTGAGATACAAAAAGAAAGGCAAAATTCCACCTATGTTCAAAAATTCTTCCAAATCAACCTTCTCTAGTTTAAATGGTCTCCGGATATATTGGCAATTCCAAGTATGGAAGATAGAAAATCAAGTCCAGCTCATTTGGAAGCACCGTGTTAATGAAAATGGTAAATAGTGAAGCAGAAGATGGCAATCTTTCATAAAGTCTTCTGAACATCTCCATTATTGTGCTTAGATATTTTTCTAGCAATGTGGCAAACAATGGTGATATGATTTCTATTCATTTTGGGTAGGAAATGAAAAATAATAGATATAATGGACCTTCTGGTATGTTTTTGAACTTGTCCTTCAAAAGCGCAAAGGGAAAAAAAAGGAATGGGATGAAAATTCTGGTCCTAATAAAGCGACCAGGCTATAGAGTGTGATTCTCAATGCAGAAAAAATAATCCTGAAAAATCATTCTTACTCTGGAGATTTAGAAATGCAAGTCAATAACATCTAAACTGCCCAGGCTAAATACCATCTTCCAAGCTAAATACCACGTTTCATGCTAAGCAATTACACATGAAAAAAACTCCTATTGGGATTCCTTTGTGCCTTACATTGATTTTCAATGGTTGCTTATGTTCATCACATGTATTTAGTCTACAATTATTATACTAGAAGTGTTTCATTTCAGACTTTCACCTTTTCCTTCTACACTCTAAACTTTATCCTAAATCCAGAATCCAGTACTCAGCTGAATCCACAAGGATGTATTCTTGTCCAAACTAGGATTTGCAAAATAAAAAATATTTGCCTCTGCAAGATTTTCTAAAAAAATTATAATAAAAAGGATTACTAGGAAAGAGTATAAGCAGGAACATTTACCTTGAAAACAAATTGCATTAGTTGCGCTAAGTAAAACAACAAGAAAATTTCTCTGTAGAATTTTTATTAAAAACATTTGGGGAAATTGCATTTGAAAGCTCAGTATATCAGAGAAGATTGTAGACATGTTTCCAAACAAAAGTTGGTTCTGTCGAACTTCAAACAGTTTTTTTTTAAAATCCAGATTTGACAAACTGGAAAATTCACTTTAATTTGACAATAACAAGCTTTGATTTTTACTCAAAAATCATAGCCACAGTTGTAGTGACAGCACTTTCTTTACATTTTGCATTGCCACTAGAGAAAAAGCAAACTCAACTACTACTCCCTGTTCCCAGGTTCTGAGTTGTGTGCTACCTGCATGTGAAAAGGTCAAGCTACACAAAAACAGAAAAACTAATACAGGTAGACTCAACTTACAACAGTTCATTTAGCACCATCAGCCTCTAATTTGCTTGCTTGCTATGGGCTGCCATAGTAACGGGAGGGATGGGGGCTTGTGGTATTTGGGGGGGGGAATTGATAGGTGCTGGAGGAGTTATCATGAAGGGAGCTTGTTCTCACCATCTTCTGTGCATGCTGATGGCTCCTGTTTGGGATCGGTCAAGGTCAACCATCTCTGCATACCAGCTGAATGAGGCCACTTGAAGATGCACCTCACATAACACCTTTGGGAGTTGCAGATTGGATATTGAGTTGGGGTAACTGGGTGGAGGGTCCTGGGTAAACGCTTGATATGTACACATTCACGCTTTTTTGCCTCAGATCTTGCTTTCCTTTAGCTGCTTTCATTTCACGTCCAGTAAAAGCACCTTTATCTCTTTCCAAATGGAGTTGGGGTTTTTCTTTCTTGGATACTGAATGAGGCTCGCCTGACAAGCAATGTGACTTATGGTCATTTCTATACTTACAACCGTTGCAGCATCCCCATGGTCACATGCTCAAAATTCAGATGTTTGGCAAGTGATTTATATGTATGATGGTTGCAATATCCCAGGATCAAGTGATCAGCTTTTACAACCTTCTGACAAGCAAAGTCAATGAGGAATCTAGATTAATTTAAACAACAATGTTACTAACTTAAAAAATGCAATGATTCACTTAACAACTGTGGCAAGAAAAGTTGTAAAATGGGGCAAACTCACTTAACAAATGTTTCCCTTAGCAACAGAAATGTTGAGCTCAATTGCAATCATAACCTACCTATGCTGCCATGTCACCAGCTTTGAAAAAAAGCTTTAAAGATCTATACTTTTTGCTCCAAATGATTTATGATATCTCTGTGATCAGTAGAAATTACAGCTCAATTCACTTTCAAAGATGGATCCCATCTGTAATAGTCATTAAATCTAACTGTATTTTCATTAAAGTTTACATTTGTTTTCCTCAATATTTGCAAATGTAGCAGATCAAGTGTAAGGTCTACATTGTCTGATGGATTTTTTCTTTTGCTTGCGATGTATAGTGCCATGATTTTCTCAATAATAATCAAAGTCGTTGCCAAGTATTTCCAGGGAAGGTCTCTATTCCATGAGATTAACTTGTAATGGATAGGATTTTCTGTTCCATTCCTATTTCTCTTTTTCTAGTTCCTTTTTCTTCCATTTTCCCACAAGTGCAGGGTCCATTGCTCCCCCCACCCCCAAACAATCAAGTGTTGATCCATTGCTTGCAATAGGATTTGACCTTGTTGCCCAGACTTGACACTGTGCCTCCTAGCCTGGTGGCTCAGCCACTAGACCAAATTCTCTTCTTTCTTTTCCAGTTGTGCTTACTTTTTACCTGGAGAAAGTCTACAGCTTGTCCGAATATTTCAGATGTCCATCTCCACAAACGATTGAAAGCTGAAAGAAAAACCTGCTGGCACCATGCAGCAAGGAGTCTATTATGAATCCCTAGGTGGCATGCAAAGCATTTAGACTCATTTCATTCATATGTCAGGTAAAGACTTTCATTTAGAAGTGAGATGAATACTGAATAATGGATCTTTTGAATAATGTAATTAAGAATTCATTAAAGCAGCCTTTTAAAACCCTGCCAAATACAGTGCATGTATACCTCCCAGCCTAAACCTAGAAAAATGTGGCATAGAATTAAAATGAATTAATGGGGAGGAAAAACAATGTGGAAAAATGCTGTTTAGAAAATCTAACTTTTGAAGCCAAATGAACAACTGGTAGACAGCAGAGGCTGGTTTTGGGGGGTTTGGGTTTGTTTTTTTCAGCCTGTGAGCTGTCAGAAAGGAACTGGATATTTAAAATGAGCTGATTCCATGTTGGGACAGAAGGAATCAATTTAGTTAAGGCATCCAACTCTGCATCCAACTCTAAAAACTCTGAGATGTTATTGTTTTTGTAGACCTATTGAGACCCAATTGCAAAGAAAAGGGAGAATGAGCATTTATTCTATCTAGACAGGTAACTTTTGACTTACCTACTTCGCCTTTTTTGTTCCAAGTATTTGGTTTGCATTGGTTGTTCTGAATACATTATTGCCATTTAAGGAAAGATAGACAGATTACTGTTTAATACAAAGATTCATTTCAGGCAGCCCACAGAGCAATTGACGTAGACAGCTAACCAAAGTTGCTTTCTATGTAGTTCTGTTTATGTACAGATCCAGGAGCTGACCTGAAAGCAAATGCTCAGAGACTGTCATGGAAACATAGATAACATTCCTTAAGTTCTGGGAACAAAGATAGCATTAAGAAATAGCACTTAGTAGCAACAATATCTTTTGTCGTCTTATCATTTACAAAAATAGCTACTCCTTGGTTTCAGGATCCCTAGTTTTCAGTCAAGCTATCTTAAAACAGCAGCATTTATACATGTCCCAAGTACATTTGCTACCAGTCCTAAAATCCCTGAATGGCTGTTTTAATAAAACCTCAGAACCATTAACAGTAAGGATACAAATCTTATTTCCCGTGATAACTGGTTCAATAACAGGGGAGCTCCGGAAGAAAATCCTTCCTTCTAGGGACTCTTCTGCTGCACCTTGGAGGAAGCAAGGACTTTTGGCATGATAGGCAGGTTCTACCTGCATTGTACCTCCAAACGAAGAGATGACAAATATAGCCTTTTAAGGAGCAGCTGTTTCCTCTTATGTGCAGTTCAACTCTGGGAAATGATTGGAAAGTTAGTCTATGCCAGTGGTGGGCAAACTCATTAGTCAACAGAGCCAAATATCAACAATACCACGATTGAAATTTCTTTTGAGAGCCGGAAGGTGTGGCCTGTTTTGTGGGAGTGGCTCAGCAGTCATGTGACTGGGTGGGCATGGCCAACTTGGAAAATGTGGTGAAACTCACTTAACGATGGTCTTGGTTAGCAA
Organism: Rhabdophis nuchalis; assembly: GCA_039707465.1. Classification (NCBI taxonomy): domain Eukaryota; kingdom Metazoa; phylum Chordata; class Lepidosauria; order Squamata; family Natricidae; genus Rhabdophis; species Rhabdophis nuchalis. The sequence goes on from CM077656.1 coordinate 3,183,419, forward strand.
CCAAACTTTTAGGCTCAATTGTGGTCATAAGTTCTTTCTTTCTTTCTCTCTTCCTTCCTTCCTCTCTTTCTTTCTCTCTCTCTCTCTCTCCATTTCTCTCTTTCTTTCTCTCTCTCTTTTTCCTTCCTCTCTCTCTCTCTCTCCATTTCTCTCTTTCTTTCTTTCTCTTTCTTTTCTTTCTGTCTCTCTTTCACTCTTTCTTTCCCTTTGTCTCTCTTTCTCTCTTTCTTTCTTTCCCTCTTTCTCTCTCTTTCTCTCTTTCTTTCTTTCTCTCATTCTTTCTCTCTCTCTCTCTTTCTCTTCCTTTCTCTCTCTCTCTCTCTCTTTCTTTCTGTCTCTCTTTCTTTCTGTCTCTCTTTCTGTCTGTCTCTCTTTCTTTCTTTCTCTCTTTCTTTCCTTCTCTCTCTTTCTTTCTCTTTCTTTCTTTCTCTATCTCTGTCTCTCTCTCCTTCATCTGCCCATCTCTGTCACTCTGTGTGTCTGTCTGTCTGTCTGTCTCTCACTCACTTAATCGGTCTCTATCTATCTGTCTCTCCCTCCCTCTCTCTGTCTCTCCCTGTCTCTGTGTGTGTCACTCTCTCTGATTTTCAGCCCTCCCTCCCTCTCTCTGTATGTCTGTCTCTCCCTCTTTCCCCCTGTCTGTCTCCGATTCAATCCCTCCCTGTGTCATTCTCTATCTGTGTCTCTCTCCGTCTCTCTCCCTCCCTCTCTTTCTCTCTGTCTCTCTGTCTTTCCCTCCCTCCCCCTCTGTCTCTCTCTGTGTCTGTCAGTCACTCCCTCTCTCCCCTCTCCTTCCCCCCCACCCCGGGAAGCAGCAGAAGGGCCGGCATGCCGGAGGTTACGGACGCCTCCTCCCGCAGCGGGGGAGGGAGCAGGCGAGGCGAGCACCCAAGGCTACCATCATCTTAAGCACCACTGAGGCTGTTGCCCGGCAGGGGCATCGGGCAGAGAAGCCGGTCGCGTCTCCATCGTGGTTCCCTCTGGCAGGCACCACGGCGCACGTTCTGGGGCCGCGCGTCCACCTCCCTCCCAGCCACGCAGCCCCAGAACATGCAGCTCCCGCCGCCCAAGGTCGCCCGGCAGGGGCGTCAGGCAGGGAAGCCTGTCGCGTCTCCATCGCGGTTCCCTCCGGCAGGCACCATGGCGCACGTTCTGGGGCTGTGTGTCCACCTCCCTCCCAGCCACGCAGCCCCAGAACATGCAGCTCCCGCCTCCCAAGGTCGCCTGGCAGGTTGCCCGGCAGGGGCGTCAGGCAGGGAAGCCAGTCGCGTCTCCATCACGTCTCCCTCCGGCGGGCACCATGGCACACATTCTCGGGCCGCGTGTCCACCTCCCTCCCAGCCACGCATCCCCAGAACGTGCAGTTCCCACTGCCCAAGGTTTCCCGGCAGGTTTCCCGGCAGGGGCGTCAGGCAGGGAAGCCGGTCACGTCTCCATCGCGTCTCCCTCCGGCGGGCACCACGGCACACATTCTGGGGCCGTGCGTCCATCTCCCTCCCAGCCACGCAGCCCCAGAATGTGTGCCATGGTGGCTGTCGGAGGGAGCTGGTGGAGATGCGCCCGGCTTCCCTGCCCGACGCCCCTGCCGGGCGACCTGCCGGGCGACGCCTCCTCCCGCAGTGGGCAAGTGAGCAGGTGGGGTGAGCACCCAAGGCTACCGTTATCTTAAGCACCGCCGAGGCTGTCGCCCGGCAGGGGCATTGGGCAGAGAAGCCGGTCGCGTCTCCATCGCGTCTCCCTCCGGCAGGCACCACGGCGCACGTTCTGGGGCTGCGCGTGCACCTCCCTCCCAGCCACACAGCCCCAGAGACAGAGGGAGGAAGGGAGGGAATCAGAGAGGGACTGAAGAGCCACATGCAAGGGGCCAAAGAGCCGCATGCGGCTCGCGAGCCGCGGTTTGCCGAACACTGGTCTATGCAAACAAATTTCTGTTTTCTTTTCACCTTGTCCATCTCTTTCTATAGAGCTGTCTTTTTGTTGATCTGTTTTAACAATTTGAAATATGATTCTCAGATTTGGTAATATCAATTAAAGTGGGAAGTGGATTCTACTTTAAGACTATTTTTGTAACTTTGAAATTTGGAGGCCATAAAAATCCTCAACTTTCAGTTACACAAAGATATTTCAATTAAAAGCCACATGGTTTTGATACCTCAACTTTGTCATTGTTATCTCTCCATTTTGGAGTGCATAAACTAATAAATTAAATAGTTTTAATTCAAATAAAGGGGAAATAACTTGTTGTGTCCTGAGAGGTGGGTTAAAAGCCAGCTGAGAGGTGTGGAGGAAGATCTGATTGGCTGCAATGCGCATGCTGTCCAGCAAGGCAAATACTGTGTTCTTATTGGTTATCCGTCTGACAGTGAGCTTATAAAGAGCTGTCACTGAGATAGCCGGACCCTGTTCCTACAGGGTCCAACTGTGTGATGGGCGGCAATGGACACGACAATCAGCTGCGTCGCCAAGCCGGGGAGGAAAATACTTGACCACCAGCCGTACTGATTCCAGACAACTGTTCTAGCGCCGCCTGCCAGCCAGATGTTCCTATAGAGGTCAACACTGATAGGGCCATCTCCATTGAGATTCCGGTGCCACCCTTACCTGTTCATCCGGTAGCGCAGCCTAGCCGATCTCCAATTAGGGACAACACTCCTCATCCATCAGCAGTGTCACCAGCTGTAAGGCGCTCACAGTGCACGCATCGGAAACCTGCATATTTACAAGATTATGCTTGCACAGTCCAGGGGGAAGGGGTGTTGTGTCCTCAGAGGCAGATTAAAAGCCAGCTGAGTGGTGTGGGGGAAGATATGATTGGCTGCAATGCACATGCCGACCAGCAAGGCAAATACCGTGTTCTTATTGGTTATCCATCTGACAGTGAGCTTATAAAGTCAGACAGGAGAGTTCGTTAATTCAGTTACTGGTTCTAGTTGAGTTAAAAAATAATTCTGCATTACTAATAGTCTTATATATTCGAACAGTAAGAACATAAAATAACTAATTTACTGAATGTTATAAAATATAAGTCAGTTATAATACAGAAGGTAAAGACTACAGATTTGCTTAGGTTTGACCCCTAGTGACTGTTGAAAGAGACATACAGCCCTAGCATTTCTTGGTGGCCGTCCATCTATGAAGTTGGATGAAAACTAATGTTTCCACTTCCATGATATTAGTTTAAATAGGATTATTTTAATAAACAACACAAAATAATTCTTGAAATTAGCTTTCTTTTTACCTGTATTTACATCTCAAAATTACTATCACCATTTGCTATTGATGGTGTTGAATAAGCTCGTGAAGCCACCTTTCTCCAATAACAGATCAACTTCTTAAAGCCATCAGGAAAGATGTTTTTTCACTTTGATTGTGATAGTCCTTTCCATCTCTTCTTTTGAATCAAACAGATGCTTATGAAGGTATTCCATAAATTATGGGGAAATGGTAGAAGTGACATGGTTCCAAATTTAGACTGCATGGCAGATGTGTAAGATTGTGAGATCTATGTAATTTTGCAACTGTTGTCCCAATGAAATGATGCAGGTTATCATATTATTGAAGTATAGAGACAACCATTCAACCATTCTTCCATTCTTGAAGCGTGCTTATGCTGTTACAGCCATTATCGCTTCTCAACTTGCCAAAGAACCAGGAGGGTAGGGAAGGGTGAGATGGAATGCAGGTTCCAGACTTCAAGAAGAAGACCCATGAGAGCCAAGGACACTCCAGCAGGTGTTAGCCAAGACCAGAGACCAGAGAGAGTTTCATTGGCTTCACCAATTTCTATACACAATTCAACTGCTCCTTTCCAAAAAAATCACTTTGCTGATCATGGAACTACTGTGAAAACTGGAGGAGGAGGGGAAAAACCCAGGCCCAGCCAGTCACTGAACTGGGCAATGGAATACCAAGCATCATACCCTCAAAACCCCCGGGGCCACCAGGGAGGAGTTCAAAAAACAGGGGGAGGGAAGGGTGAGATGGAATGCAGGCTCCAAACTTCAAGAAGGTGAGCCATGGGAACCAAGGACACTCTGGCAGGTGTTTGCCAAGACCAGAGACTTTTTCTCATAACAATACAATGACATTCAATTAGACAATGTGCCCTGCACTAATAGGGGGAGGGAGAAATCTATACTGTCATTATGTGGGTTTGCACGGGAATTAGGTAGAGCTGGTTTTGCCTTCATCAGTGCCGAAATGACATACTCAATAAAGTTTTGCATTCAGAGATTGGATGGTCTTGAACATGCTTGCTTTAGCTGGGTTTGTCAATTGGAAAATTGACACATTTATTTAGTAATTGTTCAAAGTTACAGAGGCACTGAAAAAAGTAACATGATCATTTTTTACACATGATCATTACAGCATCATATCATGGTCATATGATCAAAACTCAGTGCTTGGCAACTGACTCATATTTATTATGGTTAAAGGATCCTGGGGTCATAGATTATCTTTTGCAACCTTCTGATAAGCAAAGTCAATGGGGAAGCCAAATTCACTTAACAAATGTGTTGCTAATTTAATAATTGCAGTGACTCACTTATCAATCATGGTGAGAAAGGTCGTAAAATGGGCACTCCATCTTGCCTAGCAACAGAAATTTTGGACTCAGTTGTGGTGATAAGTTGAGGACTAACTATATACTTTTCTATGAAACTAAGCTTGGCAGCAAATTTATTTCTTTATTTATATTTCATATTTCTAAACCACTCTTTAAATTTCCTTAATCAGTTAATCAGGTTTTCTCATATGAAACACATTGCTTGCTGGAAATCCATTTTTTCTTTATCATATAAATTATCTCTTTCCAGCTGACCATCTTTCCATTTTTTAGCCCAGGAATGAACAGTATTCATGTCATCACAGTAATCACCACAAACAGCCTGAATTTGGCAATGAATTTCAGTTGGAGGAATCCCCTTCAGGTCAAAAATCCATTCATAGTGCATCGCTTAAAATACACTAAAGAGTTTTTCGGCTCCCATTTTACAAACAACAAAAATGCAGTATTTTCTCACAGCAACTTTATGTTAACTAAAATAAAGGAACAGATGCTAAAGAATCTATCAGTACATCATTGCTGCCATCTGTTAATGCCTTACAACACTGAAAACAAGTTTCTACTTAGTTTTTTGGGGCCATCTGCCAAGATTGCCATATTCTTGTGCCTTACAATTTTAGTTGGAAAATTGGCAAGTTAGAATATTATTTTTTATGCAACAAAACCTCCCGTTAACATATTGATGCAGGAAAAATATATTGGGTATTTTGAGCTCCTCATTAAATGATGACTTATATCACTTGTGTGCTAACACACGAGATGTAAGTTGGTATATAAATTATAATTTGCATATTTTATGATATCATACAAATAGTACAAATTGTATCATTTATCTCATCATGTGCAAATAACATGATTGTGCAAAGGGCAGTTTTGCAGAAGTCTGATATATTGAGATGTAATAAACCAAAATTTGACTTGCATCTTATTATGTAACTTTGTCATTCCAGTCCAGATTTTCCCCACGTTATGCCCACCAATTGCAGCAGACAATAGTCTGGATCCAGACATTGAACAATATGATGCACACCTTAGGATGGCAAGAATAGCCTCCCCAGTCTAGATTCCTTTTCTGTACAGGGAGAGCCACCAACTAGGTTTGGGCAGTAGATTTCTTTCAAAGGAAATACCAGTAATAAAAACAAGTTCAATCCTTTATGCCAAGGAACAGCTAATCCTGATCTGATATTTTTTTAATGTCTAAATTTCAGCCAAAGCAAAACAAAACCGTTATCCTTAAAATATACCATACAAAGCTTGCATGATAATTTTATAAAACAAACTAATATTAAATGCAGGCAAAATCACTTCATCTTTCACTGGTTAGCAGTGGAAAAAAGAACTCTTGGGATTTTCTGTAAAGCTTAGGGGGGGGGGAATGGCTTCTCTTTCATAAAGACTCCCATGTTTTTACATCCTCTAGTTACTTTCAGTCAAACTCTTTATTGTTCTTTGCTTCTGACATTCACAGCATCGGGTCTCTCGATCTCTGCATTATATTATTTCACATAATCATAACCCATCAGAGAAATTTTGAAAGGCTTCAAGCTGACTTGGTCATTATGAAATGAAATTGATGGATACAGATACTTTTTCCAGGCCAAGCTAGAAGAAAGAAACATATGCATCATGACACAGATTTTTCAGGCCTAAAGGACAGCTATAGCTACAGACTTTGTATTTAATAACTTATTCATAATTTGAGGGTTTTTCACTAAGAAAATCAAACTTAAGTAGCATCTTTACCTACTGCTTCACATTTAAGGAATATGCACCCATGTTAATGAAATTATTTTTCTCAGAAATTTTAAACAAGGATCTTGTGCCCATCTTTTTTTCTAAAGAAATATAATGATCTTCAGATCCTGTAAATCAGGGGTCCCCAACCTTTGCAACTTTAAATCTGAAGGACTTCAGCTCCCAGAATTCTGGGAGCTGAAGTCCTTCAGACTAAAAGTTGCAAAGGTTGGGGACCCCTGCTGTAAATAAAGCAAGCCAAACCATTCGCCCCCACCTTCCCCTACTTTTTAAACTCTCAACTTTCAAAAATTCTAGTGTTCTTTAATGGAACCTAACAATCCAGAATACAATATACCCAGCCTTTTAGAAGTAAAGAGCCGCTAGGTTTTTGTACTTATTTTCTGAAGTCAAGAGCCAAAACAAGTAGGGCCGTGAAATTGTTGCAGAAATATGGAATGAGTTGGGACCATTGAGACCATGAAATCTACTTCTCTACTCAGGGACAGATCCCCAGTTAAAACATCAGGATGGTTGACTACCAGATAGATTTTTATTTGATGCATCCATTTTCTGTTACATTTTAGGTACTTTTGTTGCAATTTGTGTTCTTTTAGGGATTGTTAGCAATCATTAAAAATACAGATTATAAAAGATTATATATACATTATATAATTGTTCCACAACACCCTGTAGGGCCCCAATTAAGGGAGGAGACATACTGTTTCCTTCTCTGCCTTTCGGCTCATCACCAGAGACCATCTAGACAGAGAACCATGAGTTCCATTGTGTAAATTTTTTTAGATATGTGTGTTAGTTTTTATGAGCTGATCAATAAATTGTTAGGGCCCCATTAATCCCTTAATGGGGCCCTAACAGTAAGTTGTGAAAACAATTATCTATACTAAATACTCCTGTCTCAGCTGATGCAATAAGGTAGAGCTGGTTAGGCTGAATTGCTAGGCTTCTGCCTGAGAAGCATTACAGCCCCGGTTCGAATCCCAGTAAAGGGTATGGCCAACTGATGAGAGCTAAAAAGCTCGAAATAGATCTATCTTGGTCTTTCAAATTTAAATTTATTGATCAGCTCATAAAAACTAACATATATATGTAGGTCTTTGGTTGTTCGGGTTTTCTCCCGCGTAGAATTGGAAGTATCTTCACGACGTTTCGATGAAGTCTCATTCATCATCTTCAGGCTGGTGCTTCCGGCTTGGTGCTTCCAGGAGCAATGTGAGATCTCAGCCGGTTCCTCTTTTTAACTGCCAGTGGGGGTGTAACCTGATTGGGTGGGAGCTTGGCTGCATTCTGATTGGGTGGAGGTGTGTTCTGATTGGTAGGGGGTTTGGCTGTGCTCTGATTGGATGGGAGTTCGCCCCCATCGGATTGGATGGGGGCGTGTTCTGTTTGGGTGGGGGCCTGGTTGTGCTTGTGTTAGTCCGAGTTGCAGAGGGATTTGACCTGGTGAGCTGCGTTACTGTTGTTTGGCTTCACGTTTGTGGTCGTGCCACATCTCCGTGGTAGGCATCAGTTTGCTTCATGTATGGATTGGAGGGGTTTAAAGTGGCTAATAATGCAGCTGTGGTCTGGCTTCTGGTTTGTGGTCGGGCTTCTGGTTTGTAGTCATCAACGGTGTGGGTTTGGGCTTGCTTTTTGCGTGGCTGTGTGATGGTGACATCCTGTGTGGTTTTCGTGAGTGTGGGTCTGGTATCATTCTTTGTGTTAGGGACTCGTTTGTCAGTGAGGGCGGGTTTCCAAATGGCTGGTAGGCGGGAGGTATCATCTCGTTTATTCATGCTGTGTGGCCGTTTTTCTATCTCAATAGCGTCTCTGATTATTCTGTTGTTAAAGTGTTCAATTTTGGCAATAGTTCTGGTCTTTTTAAAGTCTATATCATGTCCTGTGGCTTTGATATATACATGATATGAGAAGTACTGTATACATAGAATTTTACATGATATTTCTTTTGATCGAGGAGATTCAATAGTAAAATTGACCTCATTCATTCATTCACTCATTCATTCATTCATTTTTTATTTTGCCTTTATTTTTTGTAAATAATTTAAGAAGGTGAACATAAATAATACTTCCTCTTATTCCCACCACACCCTGTGAGGTGTCTTGGACTGAGAGAAAGTGATTGGACCAAAGATCTGCCCCCAGTTTCTAGGTCAGCAACTTCACAGTATTGCCCTCTTGTTGTTTTTTTCATGTACCACGGAGAACCTGACATTGTGCTATGCCGGCCTAAAGAGAAGATTCTCAGTTCCTTGAGGTACAAGAAAGATGAGCATTTTAGGAACATATCTTGATTTCTTCTACTGTTGTTCTTTGCAATCTGGAAATTTATTTGAGGAGCAAAGAGCATAAACCAAAAAACACCTCTAATTGTTTAGTAATGGTAGTCGATTCCCTGACAGAAGTACTTCATATTTTCTGTTAAGAGGCATTAGTTTGTGCAGATAATCTCCATGGAAAAATGCAATGGTGCAGAGTGCAGTGAATCAAATGACAAACCGAGTGTTACGTCTATTTGCTAGCTATGCATAGAAATATATACATTTGATGGTCATTATGACACTTCAGATGTGCAAGACAAAGAGAAAGATGTACATCTATATGGAAAAAATTGGCAATGATCTGCAGTTTGCCTCTAGCATTAAATTCTATAAAACTATCCATGTTTTCCACATTGGAAGCTTGATTCTAAATGGAAAGGTCATTATCGTTATTAAGTTTTATAAGAAAATGAGTGCAGGTGCAGGTATCTATTTAATATCTGAGACATCATGAATGTCATTGTTAACACACTTTGCTGTGTGCTAATAATTCTTTAAGGGTACCCTTGACTTGAAAGCAATATTGGAAATTTTATATTACTTGAACTGCTGGTAGCATTTAAGTGTACTTCTTTAATAGCTACATAAAAAGGAGTGACTTCTCTTTATATAACTTTGGCTTCATGGAGGCAGGTCTACAAGTTTGAACTAAACATTTTTTTTCTCTTTTACTTCTAGTTTCCAAAACCAGCCATACTTCAGCCCAGCAAGTTTTATCCTAGTAAATTGTCCTTCTTACAAAATACCTGTGTCTCGGAGGGCAATAAAATGAATGTTTCCATAATCAGAATAAGTGCCTGGCACGGCTACGATATTTTCATCGTTGAACAAATATAACTTCTTGACATTTCCATGGAGGGAATGGTGTGGCCTGCCCATAAAATATGCATTTATTCATGCCCCCCTAAAACTTTTGTAATTTTTGCATTCTATGATTTTCTAATTCCAATCCAGTGATAACTTGTTTCTTTTTCTATTATATATTTAAATTAAAAATAAGGATATGTAGTTTCCATTAATGAGTTTTGTAGGGGTCTTTTAGTATTATGTCCCTAGGCGACTTCCTTCCTCAGCATGAAGTCTTCAGAAGAGGTGCTTGTGCACCTGATTAATTCATAAATGGTGTTGAGGGCTGCATATTTGCACAATCCTTGTTAAATCATGGAAGTCTGCTATTTCTCTGTAGGATGCATTGCAAATTGTAATGCCCACATTCTGTACCTAATCAAACTATTCTGAATCATCCCCAAACTTCCTAAGTACATTTATGTGACATCCTTCTCAAGGATTAGAAAGTCAAGGTCCATCACTAACATTTATAATATTTTTAAAGAGACAACAACTTTCTCCTGTTAAAAGCACTTTCATATATCGCTGAAGCACTGTATTTAATGAGAATCCAGGAGACAGAAGAATATAAGTATCAGTGTTTTTAGCAAGTGCTGACATGAGATATAAACAAGAATTTACCAAATAAATGTCCAAAAGCAGCACAGACCTTTTTCTGAAATAAACCATTTAATTACTTAACACTGCATTTCATTGTTTTTAATTGTGTTTATCTGACACTGAATATTCGTCAAGACTCTGCAAGAAAATGCACCTCATCTATTTCTTCTCTTTCTAACAGCACATCTACAGAATACAGAAAGCAACTTTCAAAATCAGGTACAAGATAGAAGTGCCACACCTTAAAGTCACATCAAGATGCAAAACAAATTTAATTTAACATGACCCTTTATTGATAACTAGCCGTTCACGGTCACGCATTGCTGTGGCCCAGTTTGGTTAAATGGCCAACCAATCTGTGTGTAGATCTACACCTGCACACACAAACACGTACACACAACCACCGTATAACCCCCAACCTACCTACCTACTGTAATTCTCCCTCTCTCCTTCTACCTACCTATTTACCTACCTACCTAGTCTATTTCACCCTCTCTCCTTCTCTCCCTCTCCACCTACCTACCTACCTACCTACTGCATTTCTCCCACTCTCCCTCTACCTACCTATTTACCTACCTACCTACCTAGTCTATTTCTCCTTTTCTCCCTCTCCACCTACCTACCTACCTAACGCATTTCTCCCTCTCTCCCTCTACCTACCTATTTACCTACCTACCTACCTACTGTATTTCTCCCTCTCCCTCTCTATCCACCTACCTACCTACCTACTGTATTTCTCCCTCTCCCTCTCTATCCACCTACCTACCTACCTATCTACCTACTGTATTTCTCCTTGAATCTTATGGACAGAGTATTTTATGTCATAAAGAATGACATAATACCTGTGGCCCACTACTCCCTCTGTATCCATCTACCTTCCTTTTTTTACAATTTTTTACATTTCCATTGCGTGTACCTGGCACAGATGTGACATCTACACAATCTATAAGAACATAAGAACATAAGAATAGCCTTGCTGGAACAGGCCACAGCCCATCCAGTCCAGCATTCTGTCTCACACAGTGGCTCACCATTTGCTTCAGGGTATTCCCAAGCAGATGTCTTCACCTGCTTATGATTCCCTGCAAATGGCATTGAGAAATATCCTGCCTATCTCTCCATCCCGGAGGGTGTCCTTAGGCATCCATAATGATAGCCATTGATACCCTTGTTCTCCATGAACTTGTCTAATCCTTTCTTAAAGTTGTCGAGGTTGACACCTGTCACCACTTCTTCTGGCAGGGAGTTCCATAGACCAGTGATCCTCTGGGTGAAAAAGTACTTCCTCTTATTTGTTTGAGGTCTAGCTATCAAAAGTTTCATGGAGTGCCCCCTAGTTTTAGTGTTGTGCGATAGGGAAAACAATTTTTCCTTTTCGACTTTGTCCACACCGTGCATGATTTTATAGAGTTCAATCAGGTCACCTCTCAGGCGCCGTCGTTCTACAGTGAAGAGGCCCAGCCGTTGCAGCCTCAGATAGTAAGGAAGGTGTTCCAGACCCCTAATCATTCTGGTTGCCCTCCTCTGCACCTTTTCCATTTCCATAATATCCTTCTGAAGGTATGGTGACCAGAACTGTACACAATACTCCAGTTGGGACCTCACCATAGATTTATAAAGAGGCAAAATGACACTTGCTGACTTATTTTCTATACCCTTCCTAATGATCCCTAGCAATGAGTTTGCTTTTTTCACTGCTGCAGCACACTGGGTTGACACCTTCATTGAGCCAGGACACCAGGACACCAAGGTCCCTTTCCTGGTTAGTTGCAAGGAGTTCAGACCCCATCAGTTTATAGATATAGTTGGGGTTTTTTGCCCCAACGTGCATCACTCTGCACTTACTAATGTTGAAGCTCATTTGCCACTGGTTTGCTCACTCCTCCAGTGTCAAGAGAACCCTCTGGAGCTCCTCACACTCTCTCTCAGTTTTTACTACCCTGAATAATTTAGTGTCATTGGCGAATTTGGCTACCTTGCTGTTTACTCCAACTTCTAGATCATTTATGAAAAGGTTGAAAAGCAGGGGTCCCAGTACTGAACCTTGGGGGACCCCACTCTTTACCTCCCCCACCTGGAGTAGTGTCCATTTAATGCTACTCTCTGTTTCCTGTCTCTTAGCCAGTTGCTAATCCAGGACAAGGCCTGTCGCTTTATTCCATGACTGGCAATTTTATTTAAGAGCCTTTGGTGCGGGACCTTGTCAAAGGCCTTCTGAAAGTCCAGATAGCTGGATCTCCCTTGTCCACGTGCTTGTTGACACTCTCAAAAAATTCCAGCAGATTAGTGAGGCATGATTTGCCCTTGCAAAAGCCATGTTGGCTCTCCTTCAGCAGCACCTTTTCTTCTACGTGCCTATTAATTTTATCTTTTAAGATGGTTTCCATCACTTTACCTGGGACACTTGTCAAGCTGACCGGTCAGTAATTTCCTGGATCACCTCTGGATCCTTTTTTGAAGATAGGTGTTATATTCGCTACCTTCCAGTCATCTGGCACAAGGCCTGATTTGAGGGAAAGATTATATATTTTGGCAAGGACATCAACAATTTCATCTTTAAGTTGCTTGAGAACTCGTGGATGGATGCCATCTGGTCCTGGTGATTTGTTAGTGTTTAGTTTAACAAGGCATGCAAGGACCTCCTCCCTGGTTATTTCTATCTGGGTTAATTCCTCAGTTTCCCTCCCTACAAAGATAGGCTTTGTTTTAGGCATGTGATCTCTGTCTTCTTCAGTGAATACTGAAGCAAAGAATCCATTGAGTCTCTCTGCAATCTCTGTTTCCTCCTTAATAATCCCTTGCCTTCTATTGTCATCTAATGGTCCAATGGCCTTCCCAGTTGGGTTCTTATTTCTAATGTACTTTATTTATTTATTTTATTAAATTAAAGAAGTTCTTGTTATTTCTTTGAGTGTTTTTAGGTAAATGCTCCTCAAAGTCTTCCTTTGCCTTCCTGATTGTTGCCTTGCATTTGTTCTGCCAGAATTTATGTTTCTGCCTGTTGTCCTCATTTGGAGAAGCCTTCCAACTTTTAAATGAGCTTTTCTTGCTTTTGATCACTTCCCGAACAGCTCCTGTAAGCCACATCGGAGTCCTCTTGAACCTGGTGGTGCCCTTTTTCCTTTTAGGTATACATTCCAATTGGACCTCTGTTATTGTTTTTGTGAGCAGCCTCCATACCTCATGGAGTGTTTGGACTTTCTCAATTCTCGATTCTTCCTTAGTTTCCTCATCTTTGGGAAATTTCCTTTATGAAAATTTAAGGCCTCTGTGTTAGATTTATCGGTGATTTGCAGTCTATGATTAAGTTAAAAATAATTGTGTTGTGGTCACTGTTCTCTATTGGATCAGTCACATTAACATTTTGCACCAGATCCTGTATATTGCTCAGAACCAAGTCAAGGATTCTTGTACCTCTAGTTGGGTCTTCAACCATCTGTTCCAGGGAACAATCATTTAGCACAGGGGTCCCCAACCCCCAGTCTGTGGACTGGTGCCGGTCCGTGGCTTGATAGGAACCAGGCCGCAAGGCCAGAGGAGGAGGAGAGGGGGCAGCCCCCTGGGCAGAGCATGCACCGGGGATGGGAGAGCGCAGGCGCGGCCGCTCACGCCGTTGGGGGCCGAGAGGGGTGAGTGAGCCGACTCACCCTCCCGCATGCATTCGCCGCCTGTTCTCCCTCCCCCCTGCTCCCCCTCTACACCAGCTGAGCCATGCCCACTGGTCCGTGGAATTTTCTTTAAAATGAAACCGGTCCCTGGTGCCAAAAAGGTTGGGGACCCCTGATTTAGCATATCTAGGAACTTTATCTCTTTGTCATGTGCTGAACAACAGTTCGCCCGGTCTATGTGAGGGTAATTGAAACCCCCCATTATAACCAGGCTTCCCTTTTTTGATGCCTCCTTTACAAGTTATCTATATATATCATTGGTGCTGTATTTCAAAGGAACGTGTGAAAATTTGGAAGTGATCGGTGCAGTACTTTCGGAAATTAGCAGTTTTGAACAAACTTGCTACATTTTTATTTATATAGATTTGGGAATCTAGAGGCACTCAATAAACCTAAAACTTGTTTGACTAGAACCACTTAAATTATAAAAATAAAAACAAATCTAATTTGCTGTAAACTATGAAAAGAAACAGAGGCTTACATTTTAGTCTGCTGAAGTAGTTCTTAATAGAAGCCAAAAGTCATGGATAAAACCTTAGGACTCAGAAATACATATAAGATTAGCCTTCAGTAGCTTTGTTCACTTCACTATGTTACTCATCCACTCACTTAAACTCCCAACAAATCCGGAGAACACCAAAACTCTTGCTGGAATCATGGAAGCCATACATCAATGTACCTGAAGTATCACTAGCTATAAAAGATGCCATAGATTGTGCTGCACCCACTTGAAGAGAACTTGGCATGCATTTAATATTCCACTGCCTCTGCTGTTACACTATGTATGAAGAAAATTTTCTGACACTAATTTTTTGTGTTTTGATAGAGTCAGGAGATCACTTTGACATCACAATTTATGTTATGAAAAATGCACCGAGCTATATTTTGGCAATATAATTGGCCACTTGGATAGTTTGAAATAAATTGACCAAGCAATGATTTGAACTTGAGGGGCAACCAATTGGGAATTAATTATATCATTAGCAGATTTTGGAATATGGATGGCACTTTTGAACTTGCCAGGTCAGTAATCCAACCTTTGGTTGCTTTATCCAAGGGACAAAAAGACTCCGAGACATCTTCCAAAACTGTTAAATATGATGATGAAGATCCTTATAGTTTACCGTTTTTATTTTCATGTGATTCTCAGAGACTGCCTGGACAAGTTCTTGCAATTTTCTTGCCAAGGTTTTTCAGATGTGATTTGCCGTTGCCTCCTTCCTAGGCTGGAGAGAAAGTGACTGGTCCAAGGTTACCCAGCTGGCTTCATGCCTAAAGTAGAACTAGAACTCAGAGTCTCCTGCATTTTAGCCTAGTGACTTAACCACTGTACAACCTGGCTCTCAAAAATATTAATCTTAACTTTGGAAATCTGCAAACATATAGCCTAATTTAAAAATGGCATAACATCTGGCCAATGTTTTATTCTTATAGATGCAGAGTCCTATGTTGGCCTCCAGTTTTACACACATTGATTTCATTGCTTAGATGTCCAAAGATGGATGGTGCTTCCCATTCCCCCAATAGTCTCAATCTTTAAAAAGAGTGATAAATGTAATTCATCCTATTCTCAGCCAATTAATCTTTTAAATGTAATAATGTGCAGTTTATATGCAAAATTATAAGAATGTATTTTACGATGAGTGATATTTTTTTTCTCTTACTCCTATTATCATGTTCCACCAGATGATTGCAAAACTAAGGAAAACTCCAAAAGTAGTTTTCTTGTGTACAGGTAGTCTTTGTTCCTCAACTTACAACTGGTTGAATTTACAATGGATGCCCCCAAGTTCCAAAGTTCTGACAGCCACCTCCATGACCCCATTTTGGATCTCAGCAACCAGTTTCCATTTGCAACTGTTTGCAGCATCCTATGATCATATGAATGCAATTTACTACATTTTTTTCCAAAACCAGCATTTTCTTCCATTTTAGGGGAAACAAACACATAGCAAACTGTTCTGACTCCCTCCTGACACAAGACAAATGACTAGACTGGCTGCTACTTGGCAGCTTGCCTGAACTAACCTTGACTAGAAGATAACACGATCCAAACTCTCCATCTCTGAAAAACTCTCTGACTCTGAAATAACCTCTCTGCCTTGTTTTCTGCAAACCTTTCGATGTACCGAGGATTTCTTTTAAAGCCTCTTGGGAGGGGCCAGTCAATGAGGCAGCTGCTACTGATATCTCCAACTGCGTCGTTCTGCTAATTGCCGTTGCCTCCTCTCAATCCTTCTTAGCCTGACATCAGGGACAAACTGGGCTTCCTCCTCCCCACTACACCAAGCCCCAGGTGCCTCCTGATGCCTAGCCGGGCTCTCTGCTCTCTCACTCTCGGCCTCCTCCTCTAGAGCAGACTCATAGGACTCCTCACTAGAGGAATCCATCAGCAGCTCATCCTGAGCCGGCTGGGCCACAACAGCAAACAATGGGTTCACATATTCACTGCAAAAAACAGTTGTGAAATCAGATGATGAGCTGCTCTATGGCCATCACAAGACTGTTAATGGAAAGGCTCCATTATGGTCATAAGTCAAGGACTACCTATAATACTTAGTTCTGGCTTCATCTGAAAAAATATAATTTTTTCCTTCCTTCCTTCCTTCCTTCCTTCCTTCCTTCCTTCCTTCCTTCCTTCCTTCCCTCCCTCCCTCCCTCCCCTTATGAGTTGAAGCTTGCAGAAAAAGTACTCTGATAACTTATACATAAAAGTTCTAAACCAGATCTGTAACCTAAGCCTTATTTTATAACAAGATAAACTGCAATAAAATAATATGTGACTGCATACATTACATATGATCCTTTAACTCTTAGGCTCATTGCAAAGGATTCAGTTTAATTTACTCTTGATAAACACATTGAACAAGGATCATAATTGAACAGAAAACACAAAAATAAACAGAAGTTGCTGCTGTAGGCATTCTTTTTCTCCCAAAATCCTTTTTCCTTCCAATCTAAGTCACCTGTTCCTTGTTCAACAATGTGTGAGCAGAGAAAAAAATAACGCAGAAGTAGTTAACCCAAAATTCAATTTGGGGGAGAGGAGTTGAAAACATAAACCAGACCGAGACATTTTTTCCATGCTTTTGGTCTTCTGTTTGGTTTTTTCTCTTCATTGGTTAAATCATAAATAGTCCCAAACGGAGCTGCAGTTCAGGGACCCTTTGTTTCTAACATAAGCAAGGTATGGGGGCCTTCGGCTGAATGTCAGCCCAAAAGAGTCCAGTGCGTGTTACAGAGGGCTTCGTATGTATAAAAGAAGTGTCAGGCTTTCACTGGGAAATGATAGTTTGTCACAGACAAATATAAAAAATAAGTTGAGCTTTGGAGTGGAAAATGTACTTAACTTAGACGAATAATAATCCAGTCTAAACATCTTGAGGCACTATCCAATTTTTATGAAATTAACCTAATTCCTTATATAAAATCACAGAAATGGAATAGTACTTTGGTTTATCATTAGTTTTCAAGAAACTTGCTCACTTTAAAGTTAACTTTAACTTTTAATTTGCTACAGTATTGTAATAATTTTGTTGTAATACGTGGATGAGATTAGCTAAATTCACTTTATCAATGAATGATAGCTATTCTAATTGCTACATTAATAATTTAAAAGAAACATGGTTAAAGAAAGTGACCTATCCCAGTCCCTAATTTTATAAAAAAATTGAAATTCACTCCAAACTTTCACTGTCTCTTGTCTCTGTTTGCTTGAAGCAATTATTCCCAAGTTATTTTAACTGAATCAGCATCAATGCTATGTATGAAAAAAAAATCAAACTCTTTTCCTGTTAATTGATATGGTACTGAATGATAGTTATTAAATCCAGTGGTGACAGATATAGGGTAACAATAAACACCATTCCAAAATTTCAGAACCTGAAGAGGTCAGTGTAGTAACAGCAATAAGAAACCAAGGAGCTGCAATAAATTACCAGGGGCTGCAACGTGTATTTTTAAAACACAGTTTCTAGCATTTGTTTATGCCAGTTATTTTTCTAATCACAAACAATTGCAAAGTGTTTGATTTTCGTCAATTCTTTCAAACGTTTCAAATGTTTTCCTTTTCGCCTGAATTTATTTTTACAAACACAAAAAAGATACATAGTGATCCAAGAACCCTACTTTACTTATTTAACCATGGCTGTTAGGCATGAAAAAGCTAGGTAATTTTAGACCTCGGCTGGAATGTTATGAGTATAACTCTCTTCCACTGAAATCAAAGGGTGTCAAAACTGCTTAACTTTGAGAAAATAGTAAAAAACTGTATCTTTTTTTTCGATTAAAGCTGTTGGTTTGTTTTCTGTGCCTCGTATGATGACCTTACATAAACTCAATACAGGGACAGTGAATAGTATATGTTTTATTTATTTATTTAATTTGATTTGTATTTATTTATTTATTTATTATTTAAATTTATAGACCGCCCATAGAGACTCAGGGCGGTGCACAGGGAAAATAAAAGGTACATTTAAATACAGTCAATAGATAAATTTAAAGTTAAATTAAATAAATTTAACCTGAGTTAGAATAAACTTAAGAAACCCTATTAAAGTGATAGTAAAAACAAACTATCCCAGGCCGGCCGCATGAAAAAAGTAAGTCTTCAATGCTTTACGGAAGAGACGAAGGTCCGTGGTAGTGCGAAGGTCAGGGGGCAGGTCGTTCCAGAGGTCTGGACCCACCACAGAGAAGACCCTTCCCCTGGGAGCCGCAACTCGGCATTGTCCAGCGGACGGCACGCTGAGGAGGCCCTCCCCCTGGGAGCGGACAGGTCAGATGGAGGTATGAGGCAGGAGGCGGTTCTGCAAATAACCAGGACCCATGCCATGGAGCGCTTTGAAGATGGTCACCAAAATGTATTTGTGCCACACATGTATTTTCTATCCATTTTAATGATTTATATGCTGCATGAAGTTAAATGTGACATATACACATGTGTGTGTGTAAAATTCATATTTACATATCTGTATACATTTATAGCTGTATCTGTATTCATATTCATGTACAAACACACAGTCGTGTTATTGGCTACAGGTATATAGCTGTAAACATGAATGATGCCTCTCAGGTTCTACTTTTAATCTTTAAAACCAGAGAAATACAGTAGAGGCAGCAAACCAAAGTTACCAGCCAATCTCCTGGAGTTTCTTTTGCTATTGTGACCTGTCAGTGACCTTTAAAAGATGGCATTGAAAGATTATCCTCTCCCAGGGTGAGAAATAATTTGCTTCAATAGATCTTCTGCCCCAGACATGTCTCAAATGCAGAGTGTAAACATATAGGCTGAGTTTACATTGGCTGAGGCTCTAAGCAACACCATTCAAGTCATTTAGAACATCTCAATTGTCAAAGTGGAGAAAGAACCTCAATTACAGGAATGTGCTATAATACTGAAACACGTATGTAGTGATTTAAGCACTGGAGAAACTGGCCTAAAATGTAACTTGTGTTTGATAATGCAAGCAAGCAAGACGACTGGCATAGTGAAAAAGTCCATTGGGCTGGATGCAGACTTGATAATACATGAAAACATGTATTATCATGTTACATTGAGATTTACCCTGTTTCCCCAAAAATAAGACCTCCCCGGAGAATAAGCCCAATCAGGCTTTTGAGTGCATCCGCTAAAATAAGCCTTCCCCTGAAAATAAGCCCTCCCCTAAAATATTTAAACGCATGCGCAGCTGGTCCCTGCTATTTCCTGAGGAGGAAGGGGAACATGCCCCATGTACCCAACATGCACCTGCCATCCAAACAGAATGGCCTTGCAGAGGCCACTCCCGCAAACCCTAGCTACCATGTCCCTTCTCTTAGTGGCAGACGCAAAAAGAGCGGCAGGCCCAGCGACAGTAGGGCTGGCAAGAGTGTGCCAGAAACAGAGAGAGAACTTCTGTCCCTCTCTGGATCAGCTGATCTGTGGGCCATGGGCCTCCGGCACCTCAAAAATAATAAGCTCTCCCCGAAAATAAGGCCAAGCGCTTATTTCAGGGGTCAAAAGAAAATAAGACCCTGCCTTATTATCAGGGAAACATGGTAAGCAGTCATAACTGTTATATCTACAGTTTTCTACTGAGATGGATGGATGGATGGATGGATGGATGAGAGAGAGAGAGAGAGAGAGAGAGAGAGAGAGAGAGAGAGAGAGAGAGAGAGAGAGAGAGAGAGAGAGAGAGAGAGAGAAGGAAAATGATTTAAATTGTTTGATTGGATTTTTAGAGATTTCTGCCTGCAAGTTGCTCAGGCAGTAGAAGAAAAACTTTGCAGATATAATGGAATGTAGCAAAAATATCTCATTTATTACAGAGAACAGATATTTGTATTGGAGAAGAGAGCCATATGCACACTTCCTTCCTGGACTTCCTAGATAAGTAATCATAGCTTGTATAAAGATCCATTTTATCTTTACATGCAGTGGGATAGCAAAATATCAGTTGCACTTTTTTCATCCTGCTAGAAATTTGTTCCAGTTTCCATGCAACTAACATCTGTGTTTCACATTTGAATAGGATACACAATATGTGAATAATCTTGGATGATTTTCATCATGTCCACTGAACATTGCATTTCATGTTGATATGTAATCTGTAGAACGTGTCCTCAAGATACCAAATCTAAATCAAGGAGTAGTTTGGCATGGCGTAGGTAATTTCTAAATTTAAATCTTCTATAATGCATTGATGAAAAAACCACTAACTTCATGATCATTCAAATTGCTCAGATTATTTTTGAAGTGTCAACACAAATCAGCTGTCTTGACATTAAGGGAAGAGCAAAATAAAGTCTTTTTCAAGGTCCTCGTAAAGAGGTATCCATGTAGTTTTCTTGGCCATCATATAGAAGTGGTTTGCCATTGTTTCTTCCAACTTCATGTCTCTTATCATTTCTCAATGGTTTCCCATTCAAGTACTAAGTCTGATTTTGCTTAACATTTTCAAGATCATCCAAGATCAACTAAGTGCTGCCATCATCTAAGATTGATGAAAGAGCAGGCAGCATTATTTTAATGACTACATACACATATTGTATGGATATAGTATGATTAAACCCTATGATTCTATAGATGTGGCAGAGTGTAGGTGAGTTAATAAGTTATATAGATACATACACATCACATATTAATAACTGCTTTGAGAGCAAATGAGAGGAAAAATTACACATCTGTAAATTAATATTGACTTCTACTGGTTTATTAGTACATAATAGTCAATTTTATCAAGAACTGATTGCCTTATCTTTTTACAGTCACCAGTATAAAAAACCAAATTGGAACAAACCACTGCTATTGCCACCACTGAAAATATGTTTGAGCCTTCTTGCATAAATACACTTAACCTTGTATCTTCCAAGCTTTGAAAATTAAAATGCCAGAAACCAAGGAAACAACTGAGTATTAACATCAACGATACAGGGTAATATTGACACCATTGCTTTCTTTGGGCCGATATTTTTGGGCCAGCCTTGGGATTGGTCTCTGTCATTTATAGATGAATTCTTCTTTCAGAATTTATTTTGATTCTCAGTATTTCTTTCAAATGGATCTTGCAGAACTGCCATCTCTGGGAACTGAAGTGCGTAACTATGCTGGATGCCAAACTCAGTGATTGAAATGGAGACGTTGGCTTCTTATTGACTGAAATCTGTGATCCCCTGCTGGTTGACCTACTGTCAATGTATATTTGATGTGTTAAGGGTCTATTATGAAGACTCAAGTCTCTTGGAGTGATTTAAGTCATTAACATTATACAGTAGTGTCTAATCCCTTTTTTTCTGACGAAGATATCTTTGAAAAATGATTGAAACTCTGTCCAAGATAAACTAGTGTCCAATCTATGTACTGGCAACAGTGCCCCTCTGATTATCCAATTACTTGATTTTCTGATCATTCATTCATTTCTCCTAAGTCTTCAGCAGCAGACAGAGTTGTCACCAGTGTGGAAGTTAAGCTCATTAGAATCTAAGTGCATGGCCGGGCTATTAAAAATACCCCTCGTCATGGTTTCCCATATTCAGAATCATCTTTTTTATCCTCTATCACTGTATCAGTTCCTTTACCTCACCCCAGATTGCCTGTAATGTGAAGACTCACCAAATTGTCATTGTTGAATGTCAGGCAAGAGGAATAGAGAGAAAACAAGACAGACCCTTGCAGCACTAACTGCTGCCGTTGAGTGGCCTTGACCCATTCTGTGCAAACAACGTCAGTGGTAATCCGAATTCCATTTGTGCCACTCTGGGGTGAATTGTGGAAATATCCTTGCAAGAGAAGAGGAGAAGGAGCAGGAATTGCAAACTAGGTAGCAGTCAGATAAGAGGCAGCTGAGCCAGCAGAAGTGATGGAGGTATGGAAATAACTTAGAAGGGATTGTCCCTAGTTTTTTGGGTTTTAAAGACAAAGGGGGAGACAGATGTGTTATACTTTCGGAAATGCAAGATTGTGTTACTGCAGTCTTACAGTAAAGGTAGCATCCTTATTCATGATTGGTGCTTCTTGTCTGGATACCTCTAAAATCACTTGTATGAGATAAACAACTCCATCATTCACACACACACACACACACACACACACACACGCATGCTTGGTGAACAAATAGTTCTGAATATGCCTTCTAGAGTTCCCACCTTCCCCATCATCCTAAGAAATGTTACTATAAGGAGGGAATTCTACCCTTACTTTAATTACAACATGGTGTTTTGTTACTTTCCTTCTGCTCTGACCTTTGGTCATAATAAAGATTTATATATCTTACTTTCTTCAGTCATATCAGGAGGCCTAGGCAAAGAGGAATGTGGCAAAACAATGGAAAGATGTACAGAAAACAATAAAAAAACAGCAGCACTTGACATCACCATGCAATAACAATGTAATTTCATAAACATTCAAAAATAAGTTTGAAAACACTTCTAAAACACCTGAGAATGAGAGAGAGAAAGGGAAACCTCTTCAGTGGTTAAGAAAACTTTCTGGGAAATTGAAAGAGAGATTTGGGAGCATTTATGGCATATGTTACAGTAATTGAACACAGAAAGTAAAAGGCAGAAGCTAGCATGGAACTTTCCACTAGGAAGAGAAATTTGGCACTTTTCTCAATAACAATAGCTTAATCAGTTCTATTCAGGCTGACAAATCTGTACGTGGAAAATAGAAATTATTGAGTCGTTGAGCCCTTTAGAGTTGAGATTGCTCATCAAACGTTTTCCAGGTTTTTTTTCAACCTACAAAGCACATAACAACCAGGCAGAGCTTTGGTCACAGCATCACAGCTGCCCTCTTGATTTTTTTTCACCACATGTTCTTGACAGAATTGAGGAGGAGCATAAGACCATCCAGAGGCCTTGAAGAACTGCTTCTTAGACAAGCTAGACTTAAGACTATTTTTATTGTGAAGCTGCAGTAATAGAACCTTGCAAGTCTGAATGAATTTCCCCCTCCCTCGCTTTGTGTGAGATAGGGAGGCTCTTGTCTGAGATATTTTTTCAAGGCATTTTCTTTGTGCAGGTTCAAGGTCCACATATCTGACCATCACTCTCTTGTCCTTCAAAATTATCCTTTACACCCTCTATAGTTTTGGATTGTTTAGTCCTGCTATCATGCATGCAACTTAAATATGGACTTCCCTGGGATAGGGACGGAACAAGGAAGAAAGAAGGAGCCTGGGTCCAGCCTGGGACTGTCAAGGCTTCTAGACATTGAGAAGAGGAATCCCACTTTTTCCTGGTATCTTACAGCAAGAGACAATGGAGAGACCAGAATATATTTCAGAAAATTCATCTGATTTACATTTCAGTGCAGATTACACTTCTGTACTGAAGGCTAATGTTCTTAACCTGTACTCCACAGGTTTATCCCGAGCGAACTTTAATAGAGTGAAAATGTCAGAATATAAGCAATGTGTAATGTGCTGAGCAATGAATTTGTGCATTGTTGTGTTAAATTGTTAGAAATAGCAGAATTTTTAAACTCTAGCCATAGAGTTGTACAAATATTTTAGAAGTTTTTCTCTTTTTCCAGTTCAAAAAGCTTCCAATGTGGATGGAAGCTTTTGGTCTGCAAAAAGGAAACGTTGAAAATTTGCATTAGATCACAATGAACTGATCGGGGACAATATTAGAATTAGTGGGAAAATAAAATTTACTCCATAGGGCTTACCTATATTTGTTAATGATGATTTGCATTTAAGAGGAAATAAAATCACAAAGTTACTATTAGTTGGAAAATAAACCATCAGATTGGGAAGATTCCACCAGTTGGATCTTTGTGATAGCTTGGTGACAATTTCTATTCTAGGTGTCAAAACCAACTTTGTTCTGCAGAGCAAGTAGTTTAGAATTGTCTCCTTTTAATATTCTAATCGTGAGGTGTAAAGTGAAACGGTTGCACAGTGTAATAGTTGGAGGAAAGTCGCGTGTCAATGAGACAGGAGAGGTGACAGACACCGAAGGAGTCCCTGAGGTGCATTGGTTAAAGTTTCCCTTGAGGATTTTTTTTCTCATTAGTACTCAGATACAGTTGGGTAATTCAGTAGCATAGGGTCACTGTTACTCAGAAAGACCCAAATATGTTTCTTTTAATACTTTAGATCCTTTATTTGTATATGCTGACTTCTGATTACAAATTATAAGTCTATAGTTCATAGAGTTGCTTATAGTCTGAAATACAAGGTGGCTAGCAAAAAGGCAAGGCAACTGACAACAGGATGAGAAAAAATGAAATGAAAAGAAAAAAAGGGAAAACGGATAAGCTTGTATTGTTTGGGACAATTTCACTAACCATCTCACTGGGCTGATTTCATAAAGTACCATGACAAAATACAACATAATGGTGATCTGTGCCAACGAAACTGAAAAATGCTAAGCAGTCCTTAGTTTTGCTTGTTGAAAACTACTAAAACTGAAATATATTATACTGAATGAATGTGAGTTGTCTATAGGGTGAGGGAGGAACTAAGAACTTTTGGTGGGCCCGGTAGGTCCAGTTTTCACCCTCCCCAGGCTTCAAGAAAGCCTCTGGAGCCTGTGGATGGCAAAAAAAAACAGCCCAATGGGCCTTCCAAAGCGCCTTTCTGAACTTCCAGTGGGCCCGTTTTTCACCATCCACAGGCTCCAGAGGCTTTCCTAAAGCCTGGGGAGGGTGACAATGGTCTCGCCCACCCTCCAGAAGCCCCAAAATCATCTGGCATAGAGCAACGCCTCACGTGTCCTCAGATATGGCTCCACTTGCCATCATGGTCTTATAGTTTAAAAAAAATGTCCATGGTACTCAAACAAATATGGTTCAAAACCTTGGAATCAGTCTGGACATGGAATCCCACCATCCTGAAGCAGCTGATACAAGGTTACCTGCCTGAAAATTTCTCCCAGGGATGGACTGTTCTTCATGTGTATTCACAGCAATCTATCTAGCTATACCTTGTCACTGACTTTTCAGCCTTCTACCTGTTGAGAAATTTAGATGTGGCTCAAAGTCTTGTCCTCATCTCCACAACACATTTACAGTTTGAAGGGTTGCATATATTTATGACTGCTTTTGAATATAAGAATTCCGTGCCATAAAAATTGATATTAACAAATAAGCATATTTATTATGGAATAAATATGCATCCTTCAACTTTTAAGTCCATCCAAATAGGACTTTTCCAACTAGATAGTAACCATCCGCAAAACAACTATTGCAGTAGATGAGACATAGACATTATTGCATTCATTAAGCTACATAATGTACCTAACATATATATAATGGTATATGGAAATGACCTTGAAAAATAGGAGGAAGAGCTGCAGGCTGGACCACTGGCACATAAAAGAAATCTCAGCCTACAAAAAGGGTTATAGCATAGGAAGCGTTTCAGAAGAGACCTTCCCTAGTTTTGTAAGGAATCAAAGGAAAGGAAGGAAGGAAGGAAGAAATACTTTTGGTCTTGCAATATTTTGTTAATGTAATCTAATCAGGTAGGTAGGTAGGTAGGTAGGTAGGTAGGTAGGTAGGGGGATAGAGAGAGGGAAAAATACAGTATGTATGTAGGTAGGTATGTAGGTAGAGGGATAAAGAGAGAGGGGGGGGAAATACAGTAGGTAGGTAAGTAGAGGGATAGAGAGATATAGGGAAAAATACAATAATTAGGTAGGTAGGTGGGTAGGTAGAGGGATAGAGATAAGAGATAGAGGGATTCGAACCAGGGAAGTATTCGGGGAGAGGGGGCGGTCTAGAAATTTATAATAATAATAATAATAATAATAATAATAATAATAATAATAATAATAATAATAATAATACATGTGAGGCAGTTGTAATTGCCACTAGACTACTGGTTCTCCTCCTGATCAGCTGAGCCAGGGGAAGTTGAGCTTCCTCCCTTAATTAATAATAATAATAATAATAATAATTTAATATTTGTATAACCGCTCCCTCTCCCCATAGGGACTCGGGGCGGTGCACAGGTAGAATAAAAACAATAAAAATATACAGACATTTCTTAAAAACAAATTAAACCTAACCTGCGCTAAAATTCCCCATTAAAACTAAACTATACTAAAAACTACCCAATAAAACCCCAGAGACAGAGAGACTATCCCAGGCCGACCAGACAGAAAAGATGAGTTTTTAATTTAAGACGGAAGGAGCGGAGGTCCGTGGTCGTCCTAATATCGGGGGGAAGGTCGTTCCAGAGGGCCGGGCCCACCACAGAGAGAGCCCTTCCCCTGGGCGTCGCCCGCTGACAAAGTCTAGTGGACGGCACCCGGAGAAGTCCCTCTCTGTGGGAGCGAATCGGCCGTGAGGATGTATGAGGCAGGATCCGATCCCGCAGGTAGCTAGGTCCCGAGCCATGGAACGCTTTAAAGATGATAATTAACACCTTGAAGCGCACCCGGAAGACGACAGGTAGCCAGTGCAGCTCGCGCAAGAGCGGTGTTACATGGGTAGACCTGACGGTTCCCATAATTGCTCGCGCGGCTGCGTTCTGGACTAGCTGAAGTCTCCGGGTGCACCTCAAGGGAAGCCCCATGTAGAGAGAGTTACAATAGTCCAGTCGGGATGTCACGAGCGCGTGAGTGACTGTGCGAAGGGCGTCCCGATCCAATAGGGGGCGCAATTGGCGAACCAGGCGAACCTGGTAAAACGCCCTCCTGGCCACGGCTGTCACCTGATCTTCCATGGACAGCCGGGCATCCAGGAGGACACCCAAATTGCGCGCCCCATCCACAGGGGCAAGATGTTCGCCCCCTATGGCCAGCGATGGAGTGAACTGGTTGAATCGGGCAGCCGGAAACCACAGCCACTCGGTCTTGGTCGGGTTGAGCCTGAGTCCGTTACTTCCCATCCAGATCCGCACGGCTTCCAGGCACTGGCACATCACCGCTACGGCATCGTTGGGGTGGTTTGGGGTAGATATATACAACTGAGTGTCATCAGCGTATAGATGGTACTCTACCCCAAAACCACGGATGATCTCACCCAGCGGCTTCATATATGTGTTAAACAGGAGGGGCGAGAGGACCGACCCCTGAGGCACCCCACATGTGAGGGGTCTCGAGGTCGACCTCTGCCCCCCCTGCCAACACAAATTGCGATCGGCCAGAGAGGTAGGAGGAGAACCACCGTAAAACGGTGCCTCCCACCCCCAACCCCCCCAGCCGATGCAATAGGATACCATAGTCGATGGTATCGAAAGCCGCCGAGAGGTCTAATAGGACCAGGATGGAGGAACAACCCCCATCTCTGGCCCTCCAGAGATCATCAACCAACGCGACCAGTGCTGTCTCGGTGCTATGCCCGGGCCGAAAGCCGGACTGGCGCGGATCTAGATAGTCAACTTCCTCCAGGTGACGGGGAAACTGTTGTGCCACCACACTCTCGACAACCTTCGCCAGAAAGGGAAGGTTGGAGACTGGACGGTAGTTGTTTAAAAGAGCTGGATCCAAAGAGGGCTTCTTAAGGAGGGGCCTCACCATCACTTCTTTTAGGGAAGCAGGCAAGGAACCCTCACTTAAGGATGCGTTGACAACCTCTTGGAGCCAGCCTCGTGTCACCTCCCAGGATGCCAGTACAAGCCAGGAGGGACACGGGTCCAATGAACATGTGGTGGCTCGCAGTCGCCCACGTAACCTGTCCATATCTTCGGAAGTAACAGAGTCAAACTCCTCCCAAACAAGATCTGCCTCGTGGCATCCCACTGGGCCATCAATGGGGGCTAGCTCGTTCTGTATCTGAGCGGTTTTCTCCTGCAGAAAAATCACAAATTCCTCTGCTCTACCCTGTAGCGGGGCTTCCCGCACCCTCTGTTGAAGTAGGGAGCGGGTCACCCTAAACAGGGCGGCAGGGCGGTTTTCTGCGGATGCTATGAGAGTAGCACAATGATGGCGTTTGGCCACTCTCAGCGCCACAATGTAAGTCCGTAAATGGGCTCTTACCTGTGTCCGGTCAGATTCAGATCAGGTATACCTCCATCTTCTCTCTAGGCATCTCTTGCGGCGTTTCATCACCCGCAGCTCCTCGGTAAACCAAGGAGCCAGGGTGGTTCGCCGCTGCAAGAGAGGCCGCAAGGGCGCGACCCGATCCAAGGCTCCCACGGCCGCACTATTCCATGCGGCCGTGAGGTCCTCCATCGGGGAACGGGTCAAGGGTACAGGAAATGGCCCAAGCGCCGTCTGGAACCCATCCGGGTCCATCAGGCGCCTGGGACGGAACCAGATTGGTGGCTCCGGTTCCGCCTCCCCGCGGAGGGGAGCAGCGGTCGGAAAGTCGAGCTGGAGAAGTGAGTGATCTGACCATGACAAGGGCGTGATGGCTATATCCCCTATACCCAGATCACTCTTCCATTGGCCTGAGACGAAGATGAGGTCCGGCGTATGTCCACCCTCGTGAGTGGGGCCCTGAATTAGTTGGTTCAGGTCCATGGCCGTCATGGAAGCCATGAACTCCCGAGCTGCCTCGGATCATTCGCCCAATGATGGCAGATTATTGAAGCTTACCAGGGTGTTGTCACACACACACACACATACATATATTTTTTGTTTTCTATTTGTCTTAGCATTTTTGCTTCTCTTGCTTGTTTTGATTTCTTTCTTTTTCTTTTTCCATGCTTACCACCTATTAGTTTATGTTAGCTAGTTATCTATTGTTTAATCTTTTAATACAAAAATTCTTAAAAAAGAGAATTCTAGTGCACATATATTAAAGTTGTCAAATTTGAGAAACACAGTTTTAAAGTCTTATTTTTCAGAGTATAAGACGCACTGTCATGCGTGCTTCTAACGATAACCAAGAAACAACACACTCAAATCCATTTTGGAAGATTTAAGGTTACTTTTACTGATTACGAAAAGACAGCAGTTAATTTCAAGCAAGGAATGAGATATTCAGGCGCGAAAGCATAGATATTAAGCATTGTCCATCCCCTTTAACCTCAAAATCCCCTTGATGTCAGGTGGGCAGCATCTTCAGAAGCATTATCAGATTGGAATGTAAGACTGTTGGCCTTGGTCACTGGCGATATAGCTCCTGGTTCCAAACACCTCCTGCAGTATTCAATGCCCATTACCCACAGCCCCTCCCTCCCCGTTCCAATGGCAGCCGAAGCAAGCATTAAAGCGGAGGCTGACATGCACCTTTTTTCCTCTAAAAAGGTGCATCTTATACATCGAATACAGCATTTTTTTGCCTCCTGGAACCCCACCCCCTTCACCAAACTGGCTGTGCCTAGTCTTATGGAGGCTTCCAGAGAGCTCCTGGGTGCTGGGGATGGCAGAAATGAGCCTCAAACTGGCCATTTCCCCCCTCCCCCAGCCCCCAGCAGCACTCTATAAGCCTCCATAGGGCTATGCATGCAATTTATTTGACACAAAAATGGCCTGTTTTCACGATAAATGGGGAAGTTTTTTGCTCATTTTTGATTCCCCCCCACTTCAGGAGAACTCTGCAAGCCCCCCCCCCCCTGCACAAGGCTAGTCATGCTTTTTATTTGAAGAAAAACGGCCCCATTTTCACTGAGAAACGGGCTGTTTTGGAGAGGTTTGAGTGCAAAGGTTCACCCCACACACACACACCTTTTGGAAGGCTCTTTAACTGTTTCTGTGCTAGCAGAAACAAAGTCTTAAGGTTTTTCAGCAATTTCCTTCTGCAGGACATGGATAAATACACCTGGAAACATCAACCTACCTACCTACCTACCTACCTACCTACCTACCTACCTACCTACCTACTCTCTCTCTCTCTACCAACCTACTGTATTACTCTCTCTTTTTCTCTCTCTATCCTTCTACCTACCTACCTACACACACTCTCTCCCTCCCTACCGTATTTAATAAGATACCATGGTCGATGGTATCGAAAGTCGCTGAGAGATCTAACAGGACCAGGATAGAGGAACAACCTCTATCCCGAGCCCTCCAGAGATCATCCACCAATGCGACCAATGCCGTCTCCATGCTGTGCCCAAGCCGGAAGCCGGACTGGTATGAGTCCAGACAGACAGTTTCCTCCAGGTGCTGGGGGAACTGTCGCGCCACCACACTCTCGACAACCTTCACCAAAAAGCGAAGGTTGGAGACAGGATGGTAGTTGGCCAAAATAGCCAGATCCAGGGAGGGCTTCTTGAGGAGGGGTCTTACCACCGCCTCTTTCAAGGCGGTCAGCATAAATCCCTCACTCAAAGAAGCATTGATGATTCCCTGGAGCCAGCCTCGTGTCACCTCCCGGGTGGCCAATACCAACCAGGAGGGGCACGGGTCCAGTAAACATGTGGTGGCATTCAGTCACCCCAGCATCCTGTCCATGTCCTCGCGAGTCACAGGATCGAACTCTTCCCAAATAACAGTCTCAAGACTTGCCTCCGTCAGCCCGTCTGAACCAGCCCAATCAGAGGCTAACTCGTCCTGAATCTGATCGATTTTATCATGCAGATAGTCTCCAAATTCCTCCGCACGACCCTGCAGGGGGGCATCTCACGCCCTCTGATGAAGGAGGGAGCCGGTCACCCGAAACAGGGTGGTGGTTCGGCTATCTGCAGACGCGATAAGAGTGGAGAAATAATTCCATTTCGCCGCTTTTATCGCCACTAGGTAGGTCCTCAAATGCGACCTTACTAGTGTCCGGTCAGATTCGGCGCGGGTGGTCCTCCAAATGCTCTCTAGGCATCTCCTTCGACGCTTCATCACCCTCAGCTTTTCAGAGAACCAAGGAGCCAGGGTGGATCGGCGCCAAGTGAAAGGCCGCAAAGGCATGACCTGATCCAGGGCCCCTGCGGTCGCCGTATTCCAGGCGGCCACCAGGTCCTCAGTCGAGTTGCGGGTCAAGGTTTCCGGTATTGGCCCAAGCTCCGTCTGGAACCTCTCAGGGTCCATCAGACGCCTGGGGCGGAACCATCTCATCACTGCTGGTTCCGCCTCCCCACGGTGGGGTGTAGCAGTTGGAAAGTCCAGCCGAAGGAGAGAGTGATCTGACCATGACAGGGGCTCGATGACTATATCCCCTAAACCAAGATCACTCAACCACTGGCCCGAGACAAAAACTAGGTCTAGCATGTGTCCACCAGTGTGAGTGGGGCCATGAACTAGCTGGGTCAGGTCCATGGCCGTCATGGAGGCCATGAAGTCCCGTGCCGTCTCAGATGCTTTGTTTATCGATGGCAGATTGAAATCCCCCATGACCAATCGTCTGGAGGTATCAACCGCCACCTCGGCTATCACACTGAGAAGGTCAGGTAGGGCTGCTGACACGTAGTGGGGAGCCAGGTACACAATCAGCAAGCGCAACTGCCTCCTATGGCCCACTTCACACATAGAGACTCACAGCCAGCTGTCTGTGGCACAGTGGTCTCCCTTGGATCTACCTACCTACCATATTTCTGTTTCTTTCTCTCCCTCTCTCTCCCTACCTACCTACTTTTTTTTGTAATTTGCCTCTTCAAAACCTTGGTGCATCTTATACTCCGGTGTGTCTTATACTCCGAAAAATACGGTAAATGGAACCTTTATGCAAAAGTATGTATAAAAATGGGTCTCCTTGGTGGTGGTGATTGACAGATATTAAAAAAACAGAATTTGAAAGCTTTTGATTGCGTATTTGAAAATGCCACCTTGACATTTTGCCACTATGACAGGTAGATGACCCAATTCTGTAAAAAAATTTTAGACGTGACACCGAATTCTAATATCATATGTTGAAAATTAATTTAAGCTTTATAGTGTCAGATCCACCACTTTTGGACCTAAAGATGCTTTTTCAAGAGGCAATTGGACTTTCTTGTTTTTCTTTGAAGACATTTCACTTCTCATCCAAGAAAATTCTTCAACTCTGACTGGATGGTTGGGAATGGAAGGATTTATACTCCTTGCAGGCAGCTGGTCATTGGCATTCTTTTAGCCAGTTGTTAAGGTCACCTGGGGGTTTATCTGTGTCATCAGGGTCACCCGAGTGGTGTAAATGGGTATGCAGCCTTCTTGGAACTGTGTTGTAGACTGGACATAGATGATGTCATATCCGTCCCCCTCTGTTGAGAAAGGGCTGTTCCATTTTGACAGAGATGCCCTCTTTGACCCCTCTTTCAAACCAACAATCCTCTCTGTCCAAATTCTGGACTTCACATTCTTCAAAAGAGTAGCCTTTGTCTTTTAAATGCAGATGGCCTGTTGAATCTAGTCTTGATGGGTTTGCTCTCCTGTGTTGTGCCATGCATAGCAAGCCCATCAGGATTAGATTCAGCAGTCAGAGGGGAGATTGACAGTTGAGGAAGAACAGATGGATTTGGAATCCAGTTCGTGTTGGCTTGCTGGCATCTTCAAAGCTGTTTATCCTGTGAGTGGAATTTCACCAGCCCAAACACCTCAATGTTTCCCAAAACATCTTGGCGGTGCCAGATTGCCTACACATGGACAGATCTAGTGGCAGGGCTGGGGTTAGTTCTGTATTGAGGCATGGGAACTTTAGATTCTGCTTGACTTGACTGCAGTCAGCATTTCTTAGTAAATGTGCCTTTTCACTTTAAGCAAATGGAGTTGACAGTTTTACTTCCCTAGGAGATCAGACTGGGACAGGCCTGACATATAGTGGAATTGGAAAAAGTGTTGGTAAGGCCATGTTTCCCTGTGCACCTAACTATGGCAGTATTTCTGCCCCCTTATTTTGACACCATCTAAAGACAGCCTTAAGATGCATTGAATTTGTTAGGTTCTGCCATTCGTTGCTTTGGAAGGAACTCGTGGGACGACCATACTTCAGATAGAGGATATCAAAGCAGAAGAGAGTTTAGTAGTGGGAAAATCAAATATAGAACTAGAACCCTCTGGGGGATGTAATGGGAGGCGGGACGCTAAGGATGTACATAATAAACTAAATGCATAAAGAAGCCATTGCCACAAAGTCAAAATACAATTTGAACGTAAGTTAGGTGTGGACAGAGGTTATTGACATTATCTCATTGTCCTCGTGGTTTCATTAATGACGTTGGAGTTGTAAAGATTTATAAATGATTCACATTTAAGTATTTGTCAGTTGCAACTGTAGTACTTCAACTTCTTTCATTTCCAAATATAAGGGGGGGGGGGGGGTGGGCAGATTCAATCAGATTTTTCTCAGGCTAACTTCCTTCTCCTGAATACCCAGGTCCCTAAACACAATAACCTATAATGTGAATGAAAAGTGCTAATGATGCATCATTACCAAGAAGTGGCAAGTTTTTTAAGGTCCTATGCTATCTAAATTTTAAATTAGCATAATTATTCAGTGCATTCCCAAAGGCATCATTGATTATGCTTAGCTGCTGTAAGAAAACATACACAGTAAAGAAAAGATACTGCATTCAGATGTCCCACAGTAGCAATACAACTTTCAATTTAAATTGTGTAAAATAATATACCATGTAATGATGGCAATAAAGATATTTTTTGCTTAAACAAACTCAGTGAAAAAAGTAGCAGTGCTTCAGTGTTGTGATCTCTTAATATATCCTTGGATTTCTAAAATTTTTATTTCTCCGTTTTTTATTAGATACGGTATGTTAAATTTTAGATGTGCATATTGACCACAAAATTTGATATGGAGCTTGAGTAAACTATTTTAAAATAGGCCATTTCTCATTAATTTGGCAATTAATTGGGAGGTTCTCAATTTTGTGGAGAATCTTGAACCTCAAGTTTTATATCTCTTACTGAAGTTCATGAACATCAAGACATTCTGTGTTTTTCTGTTTAATGTTATTGATTGAAGATTGTAGGTATAGTAACCTCTTATCAGGGGAAATAGAGTTTAATTTTTTATATAAATAGATCTAATCTCTTTATGCAAGTCACCTATAATACTTTATTTTTTTTAAAAAGGATCTGCTGAAAACTTTTTTTATTGATTGAGAGAATCTGATTAATTTACAGGCATACTTGCCCTTGCCGGAAAGATCAAAATGTCTAGTGATTAGGTTTGTAGGATTTTAGGCAAGACCAGACTTTACTCTTGCTGTTCTCCTGTACATAATCTTGTTTTTTTCAATATGGGCAACACCAATGTACATGAATACAAATAACGCAAACTAACAGTATCTGTATAGTTTTGAGGTAAAAAGGTAAAGGTAAAGGTTCCCCTCTCACATATGTGCTAGTTGTTCTTGTCTCTAGAGGACAACGCTCACTTCCGTTTCTAAGCCGAAGAGCCAGCACTGTCCGAAGACGTCTCTGTGCTCATGTGGCCAGCATGACTAAACCAGAGGTGGGTTCCTACCTATTTGGTCCGGTACGGGTGAATAGGTAGTAACTCCAGCAGACATGTGACTGTACCATCCTTGGCAGCGGCGCCATCTGGGCTTTCTGTTCTGCACATGCGCAGAGCAATCGCCATGGAAAAATGGAATTGTTCCCTTTTTTACTGTTGTGCACATGCGCAGACCATTTTAAGTGCAAATGCCCCACCCAGTCACTCCTCACCTCCCGGGTGGCTTCCCTGCCTAAGCTGCCACATGGTGCCTGCCCTGCGCCCCGACTGAGCTGCCTCCTCCTCCTGCATACAAGTAAGGCTCTCTAGTGCCTCCCCCCCCCCATGAACCTCGCTGCACTCCCCTCCCCCACCATCCCCACCGGGCTCGCAACTTTCCCTTCCACCACCCCTGTTGTCACTACCACCAGACAAGTATGGGTGTTCTCTAACAACAAACCCTGGATAAATAGAGAAGTGTGTCTTTTTTTAAGAGCTAGAAATGCTGCTTTCCACTCTGGTGATGCGCTACAATATAGCGAGGCGAGAGCTAAATTGAAAAAGGGCATCAGGGGC
Source organism: Rhabdophis nuchalis (assembly GCA_039707465.1). Classification (NCBI taxonomy): domain Eukaryota; kingdom Metazoa; phylum Chordata; class Lepidosauria; order Squamata; family Natricidae; genus Rhabdophis; species Rhabdophis nuchalis. Next base: position 3,218,435 of record CM077656.1, read on the forward strand.
GCTAAAGCTACCTACAGACAGAGGATTGAACAACTTTTTGAGAACTCACACTCTCATCGGGTATGGCAAAATCTGCAACAAATCACGGGGCAGAGCAATAAAAATAGTTTGTCCAGCAGTAATTACTCTTTGGCAGAAAAGCTAAATCAATTCTTCAGCCATTTTGAGGTGGAAGCAGGAACGACCATCATTCCAGCATCTACCAATGATAGTACACTATTAACACCTACCATTGATAGACAACCACTTCTACTGCAGATCTCTGATGTGAGACATGCTTTCCAGAATGTTAACATCCAGAAGGCAGCTGCGCCTGATGGAGTTATGGAACGAGTTGTTAGAGATTGTGCTGCAGAGCTAAAATATCACAGATATTTTCAATCTATCCCTGTTGTAGTGCTCCATCCCTACCTGCCTGAAGACATCCATTATAATGCCAGTTCCCTAAGCAGACAGTAGTGGTATCTTTTAATGATTATAGACCAGTGGCTCTCAACCTGTGGGTCGGGACCCCTTTGGGGGTCGAATGACCCTTTCACAGGGGTCACCTAAGACCATCGGAAAGCACATATTTCCGATGGTGTTAGGAATCGAGACACCAATTTTATGGTTGGGGGTCACCACAACATGAGGAACTGCATTAAAGGGTCGTGGCATTGGGAAGGTTGAGAACCACTGTTCTAGACCAATAGCTTTAACACCTGTTGTCATGAAATGTTTTGAGAGACTGGTGTTGAACTATATTAAGGCTAGTCTTCCATCTACTTTGGACCTATACCAATTTGCATATAGAAGAAATAGATCAACTGATGATGCTATGTCTTTTGTTGTCCATATTGTATTAAATCCTTTGGAACAACAGGAAACATATCTAAGGTTGCTATTTGTGGGTTATAGCTCTGCCTTTAAAACCATTCTACCCAATAGGTTGTTTCTTAAAATGTCCAATTTGAGTATAAATCAGAGGATTTGTTTATGGATAAAGGATTTTCTGACAGATAAGTCACAGTCAGTAAGGATGGAATCTCATCATTCTTCTACTCTGATATTAAGCACAGGAGCCCCCTAGGGTTGTGTGCTAAGCCCCTTTCTTTATTCTTTGTACACACATGACTCTGCCCCATTGTATAACACCAACACAATTATTAAATTTGCAGATGACACGACAGTGGTGGGGCTCATTAATAAGAACAATCAGTCTGCTTATAGGAAGGAAGTACAAGGGCTGACATGGTGGTGTAAAGAAAATAATCTTACACTTAACACCCAAAAAACTAAAAAACTTATAATTCACTTCAGGAGGAAGAGAGATGTAGATTTACCATTGAACATAAATGGTGAGGAGGTGGAGAGGGTTGGTAGTTTTAAATTTCTGGGCATTTATATCTTGGAAGACCTCTCATGGACTATGAATGCTAACATGCTTGTGAAGAAGACACAGAAGAGGCTGTACTTCCTGAGAATGTTAAGGAAGATAAATCTATCACAGCATCTACTTCTGTCCTACTATTGCAGCACCATTGAGAGTGTCCATGACATCCTGGCATTCTTGCCTGGCATGGGAGCAGCTCTGTAGCAGACAAAAAAGCTCTACAAAGAATCATTAAAACTGTCCAGAATATCACCGGGCTCCAGCTCCCAGCCCTGGATGACATCTTCGCATCTCGCTGTTTGAGGAAGTTGCATAGCATTCTCAGAGACTCTTCCCGTCCTGCTTACAATCTTTTTAGACTGTTGTCTTCTGGCAGAAGATACAGAACAATTAAAACTCAGACCACACGTCTTCTGAATAGCTTTTATCTAAGAGCTAGAATTGCACTCAACAATGACCTAAAGGGCCACCGCCAGTGAGCTATTGGACAGCACTACTTGGCCTGTTGTGTGGATGTTGGGGTGGTTTAGGGGCGAGGAATTTTTTGGTGTGTATGTGTGTGTTTGGGGATTGTTATGTGTGTTGGGTCTGCTCTCTGGGTGTTATGTGAATTTTGTTGTACGTGAAAATTATGTACAATGACAATAAAGTAAAGTAAACATAGATGCAACATATAAGCAATGCCATCTACTGATTGACTGTAGTTGTTGCATAAAATACAAGAACATGTATTCCAACACTATCTGAATAGATTGCCTAAAATCCAAGGGATGTAAATAAATAATAAAATAAAATAATTTCTTACGTAGCAGTAGTTTAAAGGACTATATTGAATGATATGGGAAACCAAGGGTTAACTCAATGGCAATAGAAGCATTTCAATATCCCAGTGAGGCCAATTGTGGAAGAGTTGAGCATTTGCTAAAATGCCATATGCTCTAAAGATTCAATCCAAATAAGAAGAAACTTATTGGGAAAAGCACATTGACGTGGAGTTGAGGGGAGGAGCAAAAAATTCAAGATGATGGCTACAATCTTTTTGCCCTCCTCCTAAATGTCCTTGGAAAAGCTCAACAGTTTTGACTAAGGAATACATTTAATGCCTAAAATCACACGTTGTCAGAAAATTGCTAGGCAGAGGAGGGATCAAGCAGCAAATTAGCCTTAAGTTATTACGGAGCCGCAACAGACCTAAGGCAGAGCTTGCCATCCCAAATTCATGGGACCTTAACTGTTTGTTTCCAAGAGAAGAAAAGCAGTCTGGGCAGTTTCTCCTATTATAGGTCTAAAGTTTTCCACTTTCCAATAAAGTGGAAAACTTTAAACTTTCACATGTGGCTCTGGGTTGCTTGTACCTGAAGCCTGACCTGGTTTGGTATCCTCTAGAAATCTTGAGAATTAAATTCACAAAATCCCCCAACCAAACTTAGGGTCTAGGAGCTAAAGTTCCAACTTTGATGGAAGGTGTGTTGGACAATCCTGTTAGAAGCCAGTGTGAAGTATTATAGCCTTTGGATTCATTTTCACATTCCTCTGATGTTCCATATTAAAACAGAGCCTTCTACCTATCCACACACTGTAGTAGCATATAAACTCTTAAGTACCTAGAATTTCATATAAGTACTATTCCCATAATTAATAGGGTTTCTTGTGAATACTGTTAACCTTCCTATTGAATGAGCAGACCTATTCTTCTGGCTCACATCTTTGTAACAGTACCCAAGAAATGTAAAAATAGAATTTTCTGAAGTAGCAACTAAAGATTGAATGGTTTTAGGTGAGTTTCCCTTTTCTCCCCCCCCCCCTCCTTTTTCTGTTTCACCTTCCTCTTCCTCAGTGATCTCTTCCCAGCAGGAACATGCCCCAGTGCACAGCTTTGCTTCATGTGCAACGGTAACACTTTCACTCAACATTTGACTTTCCAGCAGCTTTAAAATTCGAATCAGTTCTGGCTATATTTAATTGAGACATGTTAGTTTAACACCAAGCCAAGCCAGACCTCTTCATGTTCAGTGGCCATGAGATAAAATTCTTCACCAGATTGCATCAATAAATTCGGAACAAGGTAATTCTCTGCAGTCATGGTGATGGTTATGAAATTAAGAGAGAACTAGTGTACAGATTTTCCAGACATTAATGTCCTTCCCAGCCACCCACCCCCAGCCCCCAAGGCTTGAGGTTTTATCTAAGACATTTCATGGGCCTGGATCCCAATAGAAATTGAGATATGCAGAGGCACCTGAATGGTGTCAACTCATCCATCACAGAAGATATGATACTAAAACTAGTAGACTTGGTTTTGAGAAGAAGTGGGCTGGGAGATTTATAACAGCAGTAAGTTAGTTTTCCTCCCTCTTTTATACGGCCATCATACATCTCTGACAATGTATAATTTACTGATGCAATATGTTCTGAAAAACAAATGCTCAACCAACTTCATTCAAATCCTCCTACAAACATTTGACATGATATGTATTCTTCTACTTTGAACTCTGTCAACTTAGGGAATAATGCTTGATTTTATCATATGGGGGGAGGGGTTTTATTTCTGTGGACCTGTTTGTATTTTTTAAATTGGATATTACTGCTTCTGTTTTCTTTGATTTCCCCCCATTTAATATACATCTTTTTTAAAAAAAAATATTTTAAAAAATTATCATTTGTAGTATTTATGATGCTTTCCAGATACGTTTGGGATTATTTCAGAGACAAACATGGATTTTAGACTTCTTTTACTGAAGAAAGCTGTATTTAACATCGCCTCTCATTGATGTGCCATCAGTGACCTAATTGGCTGCAACAATAATAAAATCTTTGGCCGTGTGACGCAGTATCTTCCCTGCTCTGTTACAACTTCGAGTAAGATATTTATGACAGTAGAGGCCCTTTACTTTCTACCATCTCTCACCATTAGGAAACACAATACAATAGCAGAGTTGGAAGGGACCTTGGAGGTCTTCTAGTCCAACCCCCTGCATAGGCAGGAAGCCCTATACCATTTCAGACAAATGGCTATCCAGCATCTTCTTAAAGACTTGCAGTGTTGGGGCATTCACAACTTGTGGAGGCAAACTGTTCCACTGGTTAATTGTTCTAACGGTCAGGAAGTTTCTCCTCAGTTCTAAGTTGCTTCTCTTCTTCATTAGTTTCCACCCATTGCTTCTTGTTCTACCCCCAAGTGCCTTGGTGAATAGTTTGACTCCCTCTTCTTTGTGGCAACCCCTGAGATATTGGAAGTCTGCTATCATGTAGCAGTCTTCCAAGAAGCTATCTCCCTACAAGCGGCCTTGAAGAATGTGAAAAAGGGGGCAAAACCCAAGTGTCAGTCATTTTGGCATTATTTATTAAATTGATTGAGGGTTTCTCCTGAAATTTTTACTGGCTATTGAGGGGGGTGGGGAATGCAAACAGAACTCACAAATATTTGAGGAAAATTATATCAGAGAAGCAGTGAAGACATTATGTATCGTGACTTTAATTAATATAGGCATGATGCCATTTTTTAAATAAAAATAAATGATATTTTGGATTATATATCAGGAATTCCCTGTTTCTACCGGTGGCTTCAGAAATGAAAGGCACTCCAAGAAATGTAAGAAATTAGGGTATCCAATTTTTCTATTCCAGAATATCATGTTCTATACATGCCCTAGGAACTTTATGGGCTCCTAAGCTTCTTTTTTGCAATACTGAAAGACTATATATTCTGATTTATGAAAAAAAGTAATCATTATGCAATTATAGTTTAATTTAGTTTATTTATATTTTTATACCGCCCTACTCCCGAAGGACTCAGGGCGATGTACAGCCAAAATAAAACAGAGATATACAAAAGTTAAAACAATTTAAAAACATATTAAATAATTTGGCCCATAATAAGTTAATAAGGTGCGTAGGTCAGGGATAATTTGTAACTCCAGGGGCAATTCGTTCCAGAGGACAGGTGCTCCCACGGAGAAGGCTCTCCCCCTGGGTGTCGCCAGTCGACATTGTCTAGTCGACGGCACCAGGAGGAGACCCTCTCTATGGGAGCGTCCTGGCCGGTGGGAGGCTCTCGATGGCAGAAGGCGATCTTGTAGGTATCCAGGTCCTAAGTCATGGAGCACTTTAAAGATGGTAACCAACACCTTGAATCGCACCCGGAAAACCACCAGAAGCCAGTGTAGCTCGTGCAGGAGGGTGTTATATGGGAGCATCGCTTCGCCCCCATAATTACCCATACGGCCGCATTCTGGACCAGTGGGAGCCTCCGGGTACTCTTCAAGGGGAGCCCCATGTTAACTATATTATTAAATTAAAAGAATAACTATCAACAGTTTTGAGGGAGAAACACATGAAAATGATTCATAAGTGTTTGAAAATCATGTCGATTAAAAGCAAGAAAAGCTCCATTTACATGCATTTTTGTGTCCACCTCTACTCATTTGTAAGTCTGAGTTAAATCTTTTCTATTAAATCTGCCACAGCTATACAAAGCCTGCCTCCTCCCACCATCATTCCTACCTTAAGGGCCAGGAAATCTCTGTTTTGGAAGTTACATGGAGTCCCATCAGAAAATCCAATCTCCTTACATCGACATGACGTTCCCTCATTCCTATTGGCTGATGGGAGGTCTGGAATATTCCATTGCACAGCTGCTTCCAACGTCTAGCGCAACATGAGGTAAAAGGTGCGCCTGTATGTATTTAGAGAGGCAGATGGACCAAAGCGGCCTTGAAGAATGTGAAAAAGATACAGAACATGCCCCTCACTGTTTTATTAGATCAAGTGGGGGGGGGGATCTACCTTTGGACTTTTGAGCCCATTTTCTTAAAATAAACAGTTGCACAGGAGCCTTCCCCTTACAAGAAGCCTGCTGTTCTTTGCTTACTATCAAAAGGCTCAATAATAGCACTATTATTTTGACAGTGGAAAGCAGATGTGTGGGTTAAGTATGGGAGCAATTCAAAAGTCCATAGTAAACTGAGGAAGGGGTGGTTGTGGGGCAGAGGGAGCCCAGAGATCAGCAGCTCTAAAGTAATTGACTAATACAGTAAGGATATTAAAGTCATTTAGTGCCAAAAGGGAACACACTGAGCCTTGACCCTGAGCCACTTTGGAGTAATCTAGTATTCAATCCAGCGTGTAATGACTGCCAGGCCTGTCAATCCTCCAGGCTCCCCAGTCAAATGCCTGTGGCTACTATTGGTTTATGGTAAAAGGACAGAAAAGCAAGGAAATGCCTCTCGATCAGCCTCTAGACGATAATGTTATGGCTCCGATGCGTTTGGTATTGTCCCTGCATTGATTCATCTGTGGAGACTATTGTCAAAAACTGCCCTCACTTCTCAGAGGTCTTTTACCCAACCTTTTAGGAGCAGCAGACGATTGGAGAGAAAAGGCATAACTTACTGGATTAATTATTTCATACAACATGTTTAGCATAGAAGGGCTTGTAGCCAGATTTTTTTTCCTAATAAAGGTACCTTTAGTAATAATATTTAGTAGTATTTGTAGAGGAAGTTGTTTGTGCAAATATGCAAGCAATAAAAGTTATTAGGTGCTAAAATGTTACATTTTGGAAAGGAGAGGAGGCGGAGGAGGAGGAGGAGGAGGAGGAGGAGGAGGAGGAGGAGGAGGAGGAGGAGGAGAAGAAGAAGAAGAAGAAGAAGAAGAAGAAGAAGAAGAAGAAGAAGAAGAAGAAGAAGAAGAAGAAGAAGAGTGTCCACCCAAAGTAATAAGAGTTATATTGCATGATGACATCCTAATACTGTGAATTTCTTGTTTCTCATTCAATTCACTGTTCACCGTGAGAAGGAGTTGAGATGAAAGTGGGTTACGTTGACTTCATGACATCAGGTAAATGATGGAAAGGAGGAGAGGATAGATCAATAAATACTAATTCGAGTGGTGACTATGCTTGTACTGTCACATCTAATTTAGCCTAATTTTTAATGTGTACCCTCCTCTCCTGAAATTTACTCTTCAAATCAAAGAGGTTGGGGAAAAGAATATTATGACCTTAAAATATGTTCAAGTGTACATATAAAGTCAAACATCCTTCTTAGACACAGAACTGTGATGCTGTACCTGGGATCTATTCAGTCAGCTTAGGAGTCCTAGCTCTAAGAGCTCCCACTGCCACTGAGACCATTTAGCCTTTGATTTTAATACTTTCTCTAGTTCCTTTTTCACAGCTCTGGTATTTCTGCAGCTTCTCAGACTCCCCCCTCCTGGTGTTGTTGTCACTAGTAAATGTATCCGTACCAGAATCTTTTGATCCTTCTGTTCTACATAATATCTGCATGATTGGCCAATATCTACCTGTCTATCTGAATCTGGAAGTCCCACAGGATCTTAGCCCTGTTGATCTCTACAACCTTCTTGGAATCTCCCATTTGGACTTGATAGGATCTGGCTCATATATTGTGCAGATTTTTCTGAACACAATTCTAGCTGCTTAGTTGTGCCTGAATCCACTTGTTTCCTGTCTGTATCTTACACCCTACTACTAAATGCTGGACTGTCTCTGCATAGTCTGCACTTTGGATCCTGTCTAATGTGGTATATGGATGTATCAGTGCGTCTGAGTCCCAGAAAGAGACAGGGAAACAGAGAGAGACCTAGATTAATATAAATATTACTAAAATATTCAGTGGAAAAGTTTTTTTACAGACTTGTAATTTATGCAAAGGTAAGAAATATAAGTTCATTCACATTGTTTAAAGTTAATATCCAAAAATTAGATCAGAAAGAATATTATCTGGAATAGAAGGAATATTCATTCCTTTTCTGCAGTTTGCAAGGTAAATTCTGTGTTCTTTTATTCTCCATCCTTCTTCCTGGCTGAATGAATAGCAAAGAAAAGCAAGCCACAGTGTTCTTATTCCTGCTCAAGAAGACCATGCTATGCATCCAGTTTTGGTCACCACTATGTAGAAAAGATGTGGAGACTCTAGAAAGAGTGCAGAGAAGAGCAACAAAGAGGATGAGGGGACTGGAGGCTAAGACATATGAAGAGGTTGCAGGAACTGGGTATGTCTAGTTTAATAAAAAGAAGGACCAGGGAAGACATGATAGCAGTCTTCCAACATCTCAGGGGTTGCCCCAAAGAAGAGGGAGTCAAACTATTCTCCAAAGCTGTGGATTCCTTTGTGCCCTGGGGCTGATTTCCCCCTGCTATTGGGGTCTGTAAGATATCTGGCAAATGTCAAATCCTGTGATAAGATCTGAAATCTTTATATGACATCTCTGCTACCTTCAGGAAAAGAACTATGCTGTCCTCAAATACCAGAGCAATCTTCACACCTTTTGTGCTGCTAAATGAGCAATTAAGCAAACAGAAAAGGGAAAAGATAACAGAAAACATTTGCCAGGAAGGATGTATATCTGAAGTTTGGATATATGACTTGGAAGTTTACAATGTTGCTAGATATATGGCTAGAGATGGTTCCGCCCCAGGCGCCTGATGGACCCTGAGGTTCAAGATGGAACTTGACCCGCGACTCGACTGAGGACCTGGTGGCCGCCTGGAATACAGCGACCGCAGGAGCCCTGGATCGGGTCGTGCCTTTGCGGCCTCTCACTCGGCACCGATCCACCCTGGCTTCTTGGTTCTCTGAAGGAGCTGAGGGTGATGAAGCGTTGAAGGAGATGCCTAGAGAGCATTTGGAGGACCACCCGCGCCGAATCTGACCTGACATTGGTAAGGTCGCATTTGAGGACCTACCTAGTGGTGATAAAAGCGGCGAAACAGAATTATTTCTCCGCTCTTATCGCGTCTGCAGATAGCCGACCTGCCACCCTGTTTCAGGTGACCCGCTCCCTCCTTCATCAGAGGGCGCGGGATGCCCCCTTGCAGGGTCGTGCAGAGGAATTTGGAGGCTACCTGCATGATAAAATCGATCAGATTCGGGACGGGTTAGCCTCCAATTGGGCTGGTTCAGACGGGCTGATGGAGGCAGGTCTTGAGACTGTTATTTGGGAAGAGTTCGATCCTGTGATTCGCGAGGACATGGACAGGATGCTGGGGCGACTGAATGCCACCACATGTTTACTGGACCCGTGCCCCTCCTGGTTGGTACTGGCCACCCGGGATGTGACACGAGGCTGGCTCCAGGGAATCATCAATGCTTCTTTGAGTGAGGGATTTATGCCGACCGCCTTGAAAGAGGCGGTGGTAAGACCCCTCCTCAAGAAGCCCTCCCTGGATCCGGCTATTTTGGCCAACTACGGAGACAGCATTGGTGGATGATCTCTGGAGGGCTCGGGATAGAGGTTGTTCCTCTATCCTGGTCCTGTTAGATCTCTCAGCGGCTTTCGATACCATCGACCATGGTATCTTACTGCACCGGTTAGAGGGGTTGGGGTTGGGGGGCACCGTTTTGCAGTGGTTCTCCTCCTACCTCTCCGACCGGTCACAATTCGTGTTGGCAGGAGGGCAGAGGTCGACGTGGCGGTACCTCATGTGTGGGGTGCTGCAGGAGTCGGTCCTCTCACCTCTCCTGTTTAACATTTATATGAAGCCGCTGGGTGAGATCATCCGTGGCTTTGAGGTAGAAATCCATCAGTACGCAGATGACACCCAGCTGTACATTTCTACCCCAGACCACCCAATCAATGCCATTGAAGTGATGTCCCGGTGTCTGGAGGCCGTGCGAGTCTGGATGGGGAGAAACAGGCTTTGACTCAACCCGTCCAAGACCGAGTGGCTGTGGCTTCCAGCGTCATGATACAGCCAGCTGGTACCATCTCTGGCTATTGGGGGCGAATCATTGGCCCCCACAGAGAGGCCTCGCAACTTGGGTGTCCTCCTGGACTCTTGGCTGTCATTAGATGATCATATGACGGCCGTGGCCAGGGGGGCTTTTTATCAGGCTCGCTTGATTCGCCAGTTGCACCCCTTTCTGGATCGTGACGCTCTACGCACGGTCACTCAAGCCCTCGTCATCTCCTGCCTGGACTATTGCAACACTCTCTACATGGGGCTGCCCTTGAGGTGCACCCGGAGGCTCCAGTTAGTGCAGAATGCAGCCGCGCGGGGGATTCTGGGAGCCTCAAGATGCTCCCACATGATACCTCTCCTGCGCGAGCTGCACTGGCTGCTTGTGGCTTTCTGGGTGCGCTTCAAGGTGCTGGTAACCACCTTTAAAGTGCTCCATGGTACGGGACCTGGCTACTTGCAAGACCACATCCTGCTACCAAATACCTCCCACCAACCAGTTCGCTCCCACAGAGAGGGCCTCCTCAGGGTACCGTCGGCCAAACAATGTCGGCTGGCGACCCCCAGGTGGAGATCCTTCTCTGTGGCAGCTCCTGTCCTCTGGAACGACCTACCCCCTGACCTACGGACGATCACTGACCTACGCCTCTTCCGCCGGGCCTTGATAATGCATTTATTCTGTGCGGCCGGCCTTGTGTAGTTTTTAATCGATTTTAATTGATTTCATTTAATAATTTTATTTGGTTTTAGAACAGGCCCCTAATTTAATTGACATTTTAATTGACATTTTAAAGTATTTTATATATTCATGTCTTTGTTGTTTTTATTATGCCTGTTCACCGCCCTGAGTCCCGCAAGGGAGAAGGGTGGTATACAAATTCAATAAATATTTAAACATTTAAACATTTAGAGAGTAATTAGAATTTTGAAAATCAAAAATCTTTTTGTGTATAAGAAAGGACACTGCACCCTTGAGTTTTGTAGAACTTTCCTATCATGTCCCTTGCACATATGTATGGAGATTCTCACCCAGAACTTTAACTTTGATCAAAGAATAAAGTCTGTTTTCTCTGTTATTCAAGCCTCCATTTAAATCTCTTGTTTGGCTCATTGTGACTTGAACGTTTTCTATGGGTCTCAATGTATTTTAAAACTTTACAGTATTGTATTGTATTGTATTGTATTGTATTGTATTGTATTGTATTGTATTGTATTGTATTGTATTGTATTGTATATAATTTGCTTAATTTTGTTCTTTATGACATTTTCAGCCCCTCTACAAAGAAAATAAAGAGTAAAAAAAACAATAAATGGTTTGCTTATAACTTTCATATAACTTCAATGTCAAAAACAAATCACCTTTGATAAAAGAAGAGAAAGTTTTTCCTACCCACTTGCAGTTCATTGCCCCAAAGCCATTATTCAAGGAATCTATTTATAAAACTTATTTTCTGGACAATAATATCTTTTACCCTTGAAAAATATTATCTATT